>JAOSYY010000009.1:10630873-10655896 GCA_025727935.1 Hebomoia glaucippe | reverse complement strand
AAGCGTATAAAAAGCAATAATTATTTTTTGTTCTTTGTAGTGTACCCAAGAAGACGAGTCAAAATGTGAGCCACGATGCGATAATAAGAACTGGACGTGCGTTATTATAGACGAAGCAGGGTGGATAGTCGCAGATCAGAGTGAGGACGACGCCATGAACAAACATTTGTCCCGCGAACACCCTCAGGCCATGCGTGCGTTGCTTAACGCGTCCGTGTTTCGCGTAAGATGGGTACACGATTACCAAGGCGTCTGCTTTCCGCCAGAGGATGAGAAAGTTAAAGCTGCTGCAACGGTTAGTTTGCCATCAGTACGTAGTTTAATGTCCAACTAATCCTGTGTACACTTATCTCAAGAAGTTGGAATAAGATTTTCATTCGTAACTTGATTTCTGTTGATTTATGGTTTATAAAACTCTCTTCTCTCTATCTTATGTATATGTGCTGAATTATCAAAGGAATCATATCAAAATTACTAATCAATATGTTTCAGAAACTACCTTCAATACTCATGACCGTTTGGAGTTCTATCAAGATAATTGTCTATGCTTCACGCAACATCATCACTCTATTATCTGTCATTGCGACTAGTAAGTATTGTACAGGTAAATCATTGCTTACACTGCGCGACACTGCAGTAGTATTTCTCTATGTGGTTAAATCAATTTTGTAATAAGAAGTAGTACATATATACTTAGATATATAAGTAATCGGTGCTTACAAAAAATTCGTTTAACTGATAAGTTAAGCGCATTTATCACTCACGATACAGATATATTACGATTTTTTTTTCTCTTTGAGACAATTTGGCGAGTTGCGACACCAGTGCCGAGAAGGAAAAGCGTAGACAGCGTTTGCGCCGAGACTATGAGCGGGAGAAGTTTGAACGGTTGTACGACAAACGCGTTCTCCTCAACCGTACTCGATTCACAGCCTGCGATCGCTCCAGGCCACTCTATGAACTTCAAGTTAGTTTCATACTTATAAAATCTAGTATCATAACATGCAAAGATAAAAATTCAAAAACATTTTATACAGCTTGGAGGGAATTTAAGCTTGCTATCTCAACATTTACTTAATAAATAACAGGTACTATGCCAATAATTCTGCTAAATTTAAGTTTATCTTCGTGTAGCGAAATAAGAAATCAATGGAAGCCCTTAATCGTCCCGTGAAACCGTGCGAGTGGCCGCTGGTGGGCGCCGAGGTTCCGCGCACCAATCTACTTTTGATCGCCGTTTATAAAACCTGCGAGCAATCGAGCTTTGAGCCGCTCGAAGATTCTTTAGAGAATGAACCCGTAAGTCGATAAAAACTAATCAAATTTAAAGTTGTAATTTAGTCGTAGGAATTGTATAATGATATTTGACAAAATAATCTAAAAGTTGATTCTTGTCAGATACTACGATGCCCATCCATCACATTATATATAGATTAATTTATATGCAAACTAATTAACATGAAATGTGTATTAACTGTATAACAATAATCGTTTATAAGTACATTTAAAATTACGATACATACAAAAGAAACAATTTAAGTAATTTTAATAACAGGTGGTTATGGAACACGATAATAAGTTGATAGGATCTGCGAGTCGATTGGCGTGTTGGAGACACCGCGTGCCACTTCCCGCACGGCGACCACAAACAACCTGTTATCCGCATAACTTCACTTACGTGAGATTTCTTTGGTTTATAATTAAATTAATAAATTGCATACCCTTTATAAAAAAGTAAGTTACGAGAAGAGAACTGTTCTAAGATCAACTTTAGAGATTATACTGGGAAAAGACAACCTCCGAGAAACTAGTGTCAAGTAATAAAATTTAATATTTGGAATTGTTGGCTATATTATCACTTAACTTAATGAAGTATTACTTATGTAACTAAAATTAAGTTACTTAGATATTCTTACAGGAAAAAGGTTACCGACAGTGCGGACCATGGCTGCCAGATCCGGAAGACAATGCTAATACAATACATCTCACCACTTTACTTTTATACTCAATATTGGTAATACATTATATCGTAAATGTGTATTAGATGTGTCAATGTGCATGTGTCCCCGTCTCTAATTTTATTCAATACACTCGTTCTTTTGTTAAACGGTTTTTGTTATGTAAAAGTCAAAATGAGGTTAATGAAAGTCAATTTAGTTTCACAATTCATTTTATTTAATGTATTTGGTTCGGAAATGTACATATGTATAATACTGATAGCGCCAAATGGCAAATCACAAAGTTGTAATATTACATTTCCTCATTGAATGGTTAAATATCCTAACACCTAATTAAACAATAATATTGGAATGCTTAGTTATAATGGTGGGTTTTATTTATATTTGGTAAAAAATAATATTAAAAAGGTATAAATAAATATGTGGCCTTTATAAGACAGTATTATTAAGATTAATCATAAAAATAACAATCCTTACACATTATTAAGTAGATTAGAATAAAAGCACATATTTAAGTTTTTTTTTATGAGCTTGCGAAGTCTGAAAAAAGATATAACGTTTCAAACGCATATCTGTCACGTATCATGATACGTTCGTTTACCACAATGCTCGACAGTCACTTCAGTAGAGAAGTAAATAGAGATTATTGAAGGGCTATAATAACTATAAAAGGTGATGAACGAAAATTTATAATTTTACTACGATCATTTAAAATAACAAGAGAAGTATGGCTACCTTTTTCATTACAATACGATATATCAAAGAAGATATCAACACTGTATTCTTCAATCTGACTTAACCTATGAAGATAGAGGTTTAGTCTTTAAACATTCTATCAATAATAAAAAGTAGGGGATTTCCAAACGTAATTAATTCAGATAATTGTTTTTATAAACATTAACATTACCTATTTTATGAGATAGAACAGGAATAATTTATACAAATAAAATCTTGCCCTTAAATTGTACATAATAATGAAATATTAGTCTTAAAAATCAGAATATTTTAAAAATTCTATTTGAGCTGCCTACTGAAATTAATGGATATAAACAATCTTAACGTGTCAATGGTGTAAGTACTTTGTATTCTTGAACATTATCTTATTGGAAAAAATAGATTATTTCTCTTCATTAAACTGTATCTATTCAAGTACTATATGTATATTTAATGTTACACTAAGCTATTAATAAAATATTCTTCTTTGAACTCATTTAGCCTTCTAACATCAAAAATACTTTTATTTTATAACCAGAAAATACTACAAGAAAAAAATATATCATGAAAACCTATCTAAGTTTATTTCATTAATTCTCATTGCCTTGATTTCCTCGATTTGGCACTTAATAATACTTGTAAAACTACTAAATTTTAATAACATTCCACAACACATTACGATGTTTCGCAAAATCCCTGTCATTGATAAGAATAAATGTGACAGGAAAAATATCATTGACAAAATATAACATGTAAATGATATTTTATTTTATTTGGAATACATTTAAACGAAATATCATTTAGTGAATAATATTAACAAAAAATTAATTTAATCGAAAACTGTTTTTAAAAATGCTTTAACTTTTAAGTTATATCCGTTACAAATTATAGTTCATAGTAATTACTACTACAATAATTAAGTTAACACATCAATTACACCATAAATACTTAACTTTTATAAGAATTGTCATTAAAATCTTTGGTAAGTATTGTGATGTCTGTAGAAATGTCAAAATAAAACATACGATAATAAAAACAAAAAACAAAACAATACACCGTGTGTTAAACTAAACAATAATTAAATCTATTTAAGTAATAAACATAACAAAATAATTGCTATAAAAAGATTCATAATTTTGTGCGAGAAACAATTTTTCGAATTGTTCAATTTATAACAGAACTAATATTATTTGTACTTTTGTTTCACGCAATAATATAAAATATCACATTAAAAATATATACTAATAAAAAACAAATTCGATCTGTGTAAGGCTAAAAATCATATAAGAAAATTGACATGAGTTGAACCACTTAATCTTCCTCCGATTCAGTATCCGAGTCAGGTATAGTGTTGAACCAATTCTCCCAGTTTGATGGCTGACCAATTAGATTCCGTCTGTAATACACATTTAATCTATAAGTGATTAATAAATAATTGAGGTACCTATTTCTTACATCATAGCGTTTATCTAAATAGGTATGACTATATATGCCTCTAAATAAAAAAGTCAACCAGTATTACTAATAAATTTATCAGACTTGCTCTCTTTGTTTCGATTAATCCCCAAAACGACTAGACTGATTTGATGACACTACTTAGCATATTAGTTGTTATAAAGAACAACTTGGTTTACTTTTGTCAAAGTAATTATTATACCCGGACTTCTATATTTATTAACAGTTGAAGGTTTTGAAGCTAAAACAATCTCAATCTAAATTTATTACGTAATCAAATGAAATTGGTAAAATCAATTGTTTATTAGTCGTAATAAATTTTTGGTGGAGATTCTTTAATGATTACTTTATGTATTAAGTTTATAAAAGAGCGACTCACTCGTGTCTGGTGACTGGCTGTGGTAAGGTGGCAGTGTGCGGCGGAGGAGGTGCGGGGGGAGGCGCTCGTCGTTGCAGCGTCTGGGTGCCGCAGCCCCAAGAGCCCGATCCCTCCTCCCAACTAAGAAAAGACATGCATATAACATACTTAGTACACACATAGAGGATTGTTTGTAAACGTCTGAGTGATTATAGTTTCTCATCTACCAACCGTAACTTATCATACACGGATTAGTTGGATAAATAAGCTGCGATATTGATTTGTTAACAACACTAGACGTACTGTCTCTACTTATTTCTATTCCATAGATAGGAAATTATATTTTTATACCGAATATTATAAGGAAATAGACGCCGGATGCATCGAATAAAAAAATTAAATCCACAGACAGTTGTAAAATTGTATGCACGAATGCACGCTATACGCGAGTGATGTTGTGGGGTAGCTCAAAGAATAATCAGAGTTATTTTACAAAAAAGCTTTAAACAGCCTCTTCTACTTGTTGTAAAAATCAATATGACTTAAATCATGTCCCATGTCAAGTCTCACCTTGCGTCCGCTGTGCTCTTGCAGTTCTCGCACTCGCTGCGGTAGTCGTCCGCTTCCTCCATCTCCCCGCAACCCACTGTAGCGCCCCCCGCGCGTTCCGTCTCCCCGCCTGAGTAGCTACAACCGCACGACGGCTATAACAGTATTTAACACTACAGCTAATAGATTTAGGCCAACCAAGTTATCAAGAGATACTGCAAAACTTTATATAAAAAGAGTTAAGTATAGGGACAATTTAAATAAACAATACATGTCTATAGTGTCTGGGAATAACACCGGAACTTTTTCATTTACCTTATCGACAGTGAGTGGTAGAGTATTCGGTGGTGGTAGCGCGCTTGGCGGCGGCAGAGTGTCCGACGACGGCTGAACATGTGACGTCTGAGATGGTAACGGGGCGTGTGTCGACGGTAACACATGTGAGGGTGGCGCATGTGATTGTGGTGCTTGAATCACCGCCTGGGGTGCGTGCGGTGGTGGGGGCGGCGGCGTCGATTTAATCTTCCCACGTTCCGAGACAACCTGCTCTTCACTATGAGCACGCGACCGACCTCCCGAAGATTTCACGGTCCTAGAGGTCGTGAAGCTATATATATATATATATATATATGCCATACCATACATACTATTTATATATGGTATGGTTTATGTAAAAAAACAGTCGAACACAATCAACAGCAGTCGCGAAAGTTATTCGCAACCTTAAGAGACTAGTCGCCCTGTGAGCTTGCAGCTCCCATTTTTAAAGCAATCATAATGAAACTTGTTACACTTGGTTGCTTGAATTTCTTATCAAGCCGGACAATTGACAAAAAAAATCTTTCCCTACATCGCAATAAGAACTTACAGCTCATCATCCAAGATAATTTCGGCATCCGCAGTGGAAGCGATGTTGAGGTTTCTGTAAATAAGGCAAAAGTCTTCAATATTACACAAATCAACATACTATTTTTAATTGATGTTATTTCATAATAATCCTTTATACATATAATATCTGCGGTTGAAATCGCCAAGCACTACTATCTACATAATAATTTGTACACATAAAATTAACGTAGGTGAAACCGCGGGCCATTGCTATTAAACATATGATAATATTATAAAGCTGAAGAGATTCTTTGGTTGAACGTGCTATGCAAAGGAACTGTTATTTCAAATTAACACCGATAGAAATATATATGTTGTGTCGCCGACGATAGGATATGATTGGAAATAAATAAATTACCTGGGTACACTTCGAGGATGCGCGTGGTGTTGGCGCTCGATGCGGTCCGGACGGTCCCGCGGTGGTTCCGGCCGATGGAAGGAGCGCCGCACCTCGCCACAAGCGCGGTCGCTGCGGCTGAAGCACGTCGTATCCAAAACGCTCGTGTCAGTCGCGGTTGATATGCGGGGTATTGTACGGTGTCTACAAGCATTGTACCAGTCATTAAGAAGCCATTAATAAATTACATCACAGATTAAAGGGTGGAAGGGGGTCGACGAAGAGTGGAAAGTGTATGAAAAATACGTCTCGTTTGATTTAAAAATTGCAAAATATACAATGTCACTCTAGAAAATGTGATCCAGATCTACTCACAATCGACTCGGAAGGAGAAATAAACTTTGATTCGATGAATTCTCGTACGGATACTATAAACGCTATTCACATTCGCCGTTCGAATAAATTAGAGTTTTTTTAGGGGACTGACAGTTCGCATCGAAAACTACGGTAGCTTTGTAAAAATTAGCAACTAAAAGGGAAAAATAAGCTTTCTTAAGTATAAGATGGGTCAATTAAATAGGTAACCTCTAATCTGTAGGAAACATTTTCATTTTATTACATTATTATCCAGTTATCATACAGTTGGACATCAAATGGATATCCCACATGGACAACATTTTATGAAATACATTTATGGATGGTACTATAAGCAAATTACTACATATTATATAATTTACATGGCAAATACTTCTATCACATAAGCATTAAGGTTGGTCTACTCAAAATACTCATTAGGTTAATGAAAATGATAATAAATAATAGATATAGTAATTATTATGTATGTAATATATACTGACAGCGCGGTGTGCGTAGTGTAGAACCCTGGTACGTTGTGTGGTCGTTCCCGTTCGTGGTCGTGTTCATCACGTGCAATACTCAGGGCTCTGTTGCTAATGGTGCCCAGAGAACCCGTTAGTCGAAATAACCCTGATTAAAAAAAATATGTTAATACACACTGCAAAATCATCAACACAATAGGGGCGAGTATCGGCTTCTCTTGGGTGATTTAGTAATGAAATGAAGTCACCTAACCAAAAATTATTAAATTTGATAACAGTAGTGCCTCGGGGTGTCCTCCCATTAAGTTTATAACCAAAACGATGATTTAAAATTAAGTTAAGTTACTCTCTATAACATTCCCAATGTGTACCAGTATGTCCCGTCCTAATCAGTTCCGCGTTGTCAAAGATTAGCCGGAAAAAACAGACGCACAGATATGGCAGATATTTAGATTATACAGAATATTGTATTATGCCAATAACTTACCTCTACCAATAGGTGGAGGTAATGGATGATGGGGAATGATGTTAGACTCTCGAGGTTCTGTAGCTTGTACTGGCTGTAGTAAGGGAGCAGTATAACAGCTTTGTGTGTTGGGAATCTATAAACAATGTTGTTAAATTGAAAAACATTTAATATTGTCTTTTAATTACAAGTCTCACAGATAAATTAAAAAATATTAAACCATTCAAACAGTACTTTATTTCAATATTTTATAATTTCAAATGTGATTCCGTAATTTTTTTTTGGTATATTTACAATCCTGTATTAAACTAACTTACTTGAGCAACAGGTCGTGTAAGGTTCACATATCCATGTCCACATTGGATTGAATCTTCAGATCTTGCAATAGGATCTAAATTGACAGGATATGTCGGCCGAAGTATTGGTTCACCAAATCTATTAGTTGTCAGGATAAAATTATAATATTTTTAGAATTGTCTTATAAAAAGATAAGGAAAAGTGGATACTTTGAAAAAATAACTATAGTGTAGGTTTAATAATTTTGCTTCTAAGTTTACATAATAACTGGACATTTTCAATAATAAAGAAGCTTTAAACATATTATGTTAATATGTTATATTTAAATATCTCGCATCATGATATCCATCTGCAATAAACTTCTAGCTTATGAACTAATCGTGACAAATTTGATCTAACTTAAAGTATAGGATAATTTTAATGTTAAATAATAACATTTTAGCAACTTGTGCAAAAGTCAGGTGGAACTATAGTGCATATGTATATATCATTACCGTATTTGTTCAGGCCGGCACTGTGCCATTGCTTCATCATATGGTGGCGGTGCTTCACCGCGGGGCAAATAGTGGCCTGGAGGTTTCCATACTCCTGCAGCTGGCTCACATGCACCGCCCATACAGCCCATGCTTCCACTGATGTATCTATAGATAAGTATTATATGACATTATTGAGGTATTGAAAAATATTCATCAATATATAGCAATAAAAAAAAATATGTGAAAAAACAAATAAAATAATGCAATAATTAGCAAATATTTAACTAAACGTGTTACCCAATGCTGGTTAAGCTGCCTCGGTCATCAATATGTGGTGGTCTGCGTCTTTTCTGTTTGCGAACTCTATACACAGAAAACGCTAAAGTAATCAAAATGATGCCACCGACACTTCCACCAACAAGCCTGAAGTTTGCATCGTGTGGTTCTGCTGGTTTTACAACATCATCCAGGCAGATGAATTCACAGCAGGTGCTGCCCACACGAAATGACCGACAATCCTTAAATTAAAACAATATACAATATTGTACACCCTTCATAAAAATTAAACTAAAATACAAAATGACTACAAAAAGGTAACAAAAACTTCCTGGATAGGATAAGGTGTTACTATAATCTGAATACATAATTGAATTTCCTAATAACTTATAGTGTTTTTACAGCTATGGGTTCATTTTCATAATCATTATTTTAAATGTCAGCTTTATGCATGTATGCATTTTATGATATTAAAAAGGAAAATAACGACATATAAAACTGACATATTTAATATTTATTTTAAAAAATATAGAGATATTTGTTTAAGAGTTCATTTTAAGTTGGTTGTATAAGTATAGGAAAAATTTAAATACCTGTGGGGGTGAACATAACACTGCTTTGCATACCCTGGGTAGACCATTATCGCATATACAGAGCGTACATGTATCTGGGCCAGGGATATAGTGCAGACCGTTGGTCACAGTTCGCCCGTGTAAATCTGTGCATTCACCTTGAACCGCAGCAACTATAATTGAACACTAGTGTTTCATTCAAATACATTTTGTAATATTCAATTTATAAATTAATAAATACTTACCATAATACTGTAGAAATGTTAAGCATAACACAGCCTCCCTTAACATTTTAATAAGTTTTTACGTCCACATTGTCATTACAATAGAAAATACGAAATTTGTTCTATTGTAATGAAATCGATATTTGTTCGCCAATTCAGTGGGGTAAGAAGCAACTCACGAACGAACTCCAGCCCCTTTTATGCGATAGGGACAGAGAAATTGATCATGCGTCTTGGAGTTTATGTTTTCAATTTTTCCTACATATACACTGACACTATACAGAAACATAGCAGAGAAAACCTCGTAAATGTAGTATCTCTATCGCATCTGTGAAAATGGTATTTGCCTAATATTACGAAAATAAAGCATATGCTCTATAAAGGTCTCTAAAAGATCTGCATCGACATTTGACAGTTACCAATGTAATTTGACAGTTTTGTATTCTGTCAAATTGTCAATATACTCATTTCAAAATATATTTAGCGATTTCTTAATTTTTTACCTAATTTAGACATAATTTCTAATTAACAGGAAATTCTCATTGTTAATTTGTGCTAACTGATATTGCAGGTGATTCGAAGTTTACAACCGAATATGTCTATCCAGTAAACTTATCACCGATAAAGATATTGTTAGATAAGTCCAATGGCTGGCTTCGGTGATTATAGCAATTATAATAGACCATTTGGGTTAGATCCTAATAGAGAAACTAATGATCTCTACGATACCCGTTATCAGCAAATATATGGATATCACACTCCTCTGACTGAGGAATATCAAGGTCCTCCTTTAGTCATGGATGATAATTCTGAGGAAGGTATATTTTTTCAATTAAATTTTATAAAAAAATAATGTTATAAAAGCTATAATGGTTTCAAAAGGTGACAGAAAACATTTATTTCAGAAAATAATACCTACGTCACAACCGCTATTGGTGTTGCAAGTTTGGTCACTGAAAATTTATTGAGCCATCCATTCATTGTATTAAGAAGGCAATGTCAAGTAAGTATTACAAGAACTATTAATAATATAAATGTATATTTAAAGCAAAATTATTGATATTTGAATACTGATTTCTTTGAACATTTTGTGTTATTGACAAACTAATAATTTTTAATGTGGATAGGTTCATAACTCTTTGAAGAATTATCACATTGTACCATATACATTATTACCAGTAGTGGTGCGTTTACATAGGCGTCAGGAGTGTACTACTTTATGGAAAGGCATTGGGTCCACTTGTATAGTTAAAGGACTCAATTTAGCAGTTGAAGATGTAATATCAAAAGCGACTGGTTGGCCCAAGTAAGTATATTTGAGATATTGATAAGATGTGGAGTATAACACTTAATTTTGTTATATATGTAATTACATTGTTTCTTTTTTCAGGGAAATTAGTAAATGCAATTCTGTTTTACAGTTCCTCCAACATCTAACACTAAAATGGTAAGATATTATATCTACACAATACTTTTGTCCATTAAACAAATAAAAAAGTACTCACTAAATTAAAGTAACCTGCCCTACAGTTCTTAAGCTAAAGCTAAAATCTGTTAAATCTATATTATATCATAGTATTTAAAATGACCTAACTCTTTTTGTTGCAGTGTAAGTTTAGCTATAATAACACCATTTTATTCAGCAAGCCTAGTTGAAACTGTTCAAAGTGATATAGCAAGCGATAAGCCAGCTATTCTTGATGTATTTAGAGAAGGTTTCATGCGTCTCTTAGAGTGGGGTACTCCCAGTCGAGGTAGAATGCTGCCAATATGGGCAATTGTCTTACCAACTGCAGCATTTGGCATATCCAAATATTTTGCTCAGTAAGTATTTACTTCTATTTAATTTTGTTCATTATTTTAATAATAATGTATTCTTGGAAAACAAAGTATATAAAGAATGCTAAATAAAAATTCATTTCATTTCTAGCTTAACTTTACGAAGCATCACAGTTAGAATATTACGCTTCCAACAAAGACATAGACATGAGTTAAGCCCAACATATGATATGAACCAACCTAAAAATTCTCCTAACCCATTAATAGAGGATTTGAAACTGAAAGCTAATATTTTTTCATTTATTGCAATGGAAATTATTTTTTATCCAGTGGAAACTATCATCCATAGGCTTCATATACAGGTAATAGATTCTTAATCATTTGTGCTTAATGTAAAATTAGTTTTAGTTCTATTCATAAGTGGTTCCTACAATTTCAATGAACTTTGATTCAAAATTGAATTATAAAATGGAAGTGTTTTCTGCAGGTTTAGAAGTTATTCATCTTCTTAGGTACTATGTGCACATGATAAATATACTAAAAAAGTAGACATGAGTCTTGAGTATTTAAACACATGCACATGATATATTTTTTTGCAGGGTACAAGAACAATAATAGATAATTTAGACACAGGGACATCTGTTACACCAATTCTGACTGGATATGAAGGTTTTATGGATTGTTATAACACCACAATTGCAAAAGAGGGTATTGGAGGATTATATAAAGGGTTTGGGGCTCTTGTTTTACAGCTGGCTGCCCATCTAGCCATAATAAAATTTACCACATTTATAGTATCTGAAATGTCTAACCTTTTGAAACCAGCAAATTCACCTACAAATTCTGATGAGTCTGTTAATTCTCAACAAAAATATTTATTTAATTAAGTGAATACAGCTATTATTCCATTTGATAGATAATGTAGTGATCGGTTTTTTAATGTTTTATTAAAGTTTTATTAATTTTGGAGCATGTCTTTACCTCTTAAATAATTGTAAGACAGTTAAAAAAATTGTATTATGTAGCTATTATTTTTTGTTTCATAATAGGTATAAGATAAAGCTAACAACAACACAGAGAATAAAAAATTTGTCAAATCATTAACACTATTTTATTTAAAAACTACTTCTTGGTTAGTGAAGACAATTTTTCTATATGATCTATAATTCTATACTAATGCGTCAGCACATGCCGACCTTTTAAAATCCTTCTCATAATAACCCTGCGGCCATTTGGAGTTGATAATCTATGCTCCCATCCGTGACGACGAACCCTTCTAACTTCATTAGGACGAGGGAAGTAACAGCGTACTTTAGTTCGGATTGCAGACAGTAAATATGATTCTGGCTTGACTAACCACGTCGGTGGTTGAACAAAACATTGTAAACCTTGCCTGAAATAAATAATAAAGATAGTGTATTATAAAATATATATTTTAAAGATAAAATCTTCACAAATTCATAGGATATTATTACTTCAGGGGTTGTAAAACCGTCGCCAAAATCCGTGACATAATACTTATATACTGCAAACTGTTGGAAAAATGTTTAAAAAATAATTATATTTGTCAAATTGTTTTGTAATAATTCTTAATGAAATTATTACTTTGTCAACAGTGCGAACATGAAACGAGTTAACAGATGACAATTAAGAATTTGTATTATTACTTGAAAATCCTGAAAGCTGTCATCTACATATAAAATATGATAATTAAAAATAATTTCTATTTCTCATTGATATATTAATTTGTAGGACCTAACTTCCATATTGTGATATATATAAGTTCGTTACTTAAAATACTAAGGATTCGATATATCAATATAACGTTACATATATTTAACGTTATTAAAGTAACCGTGTGAAAATAAAAACGTCAACTGTACGGAATAAATAATCTGTGATAGTTTCAGAAGATAATATGAAAATTGAATATGGCGGACAAAAATAACAAGGGCGCTAAAAGATTATTTTTGTCAATACGTATTTTTTTAAAAGTGTGAATGATTGCAAAACAATTAACCTGTCTGTGCCGAAAAAGTAGTTCGTACATGTATCATCTAAGATATAGTGAGTATTTTTTAGGCTTGACTTTTAAAATTATTGCTGCTAAATGAGTTTTATTTTTCGACGCTATAGGATTACATTACATTTAATGTGAGATATAAATAATTTTATTTATAAACGATGTGTTTAAATTTCAGGATAACAATGTCGGCGATTAAAGTTAACTTTGAAATTGGACATGAAGCTTCTATGAAATCAAAGAAGACTCCAGAGGGATTTACTCACGATTGGGAAGTATTTGTGCGCGGACAAGAAGGAGCTGATATAAGTCACTTTGTTGACAAAGTAGTTTTTCATCTACACGAAACTTTCCCAAAGCCGCGAAGAGGTAAATTACTTGTTACTCACTTATAATTTATGTTTCTGAATTAAAATATTTAACTCTATTAAATAAAGTAATTAAATTTGTCAATTCCAAATTGTTTTGGTTGAAAAGGTATATTTGATTAGTATTATTGTACTCGAATATTGTAACAACTAAATCTAATTTAAATTAAAACTAGCTTCATAAAGTAAAAGCTAGCTTTATAAATAAAAATTCTAACATCTGCAATGATTCTAAAATTTTGTAAGAAATATTGTAAGGGTTTTCAATATTTCAGCAGATACTAAGAGTTATAAAAGTATTTTAGTTCGATTTTGTAAATTATAATGAAAAAACTTGTTGCAGTTGTCAAAGAACCTCCATTCACAATAAAAGAGGCTGGTTATGCTGGATTTATTTTCCCTATTGATATTTATTTAAAAAATAAGGATGAACCTAAAAAAATTAAATTCACATATGACTTGACATTACAACAAAGTGGATTTCTTAAAGATCGCTATGTTTTCCCAAATCCTAGTGATGAATTTAGGAGGAAATTATTAAAAGGGGGAGGCATTCCAGTAAGTAATAATGCATATTACACTAATCCTGATCAAGAAAGTAGAAGTAGAGACTCTTTTACTGATGATAAACAACAGCTTGTTAGCAAACCTAAGCTTTCATCAGAACATACTAAAAAACACAAAACAAAAGAATACAAAGAAGAAATACCTCTTAAGGCTAGCAGCTTTGAAACTCTATTTGGTGCTCCAATTCAAAAACCTCTCAAAGTTTCGCCGGATCCAAAGAAAATGGAGAAAAGCACATTACCTGTTAAATCAGAAAAGAAAGAAAAAGAAAGATCGAGTTCTGATAAAAAATCAAAACATGAACACAAAGAAGCTAAACAAGACAAAATTAAAACTAAAGAGGAAAGAGAAAAGCAAAAGATTGATAAATTAAAAAATCATAACAGAGAACAAGAAAGATCAAAAGAAAAAGCAAGTAAAAGACTTAATGAAAAACCACCTTCACCAGATCCACCTAAGAAAAAGTGTCTCAGCCCAAACCGTAAAGTTCCTAGCCCTGCACCACGTTCTAGTAGTGCATTAAGTATTAAAGATGAATATAAACCACAAAAACATAATTTGGAAAACTATGAACAGAAAAAACAGAAAATCGAAGAGAGGCCACCTGATATTAAACCAGAAAAAGAGTCTAAAGAAAAGAAAAAAAAAGAGAAAAAGAGTCATGACCGAGATAAAGAGAGAAAAGAAAAAAAAGAGCATAAAAAAGAAAGTCATAAAACTAAAGATTCACAACCCGAAACACAAAAAGAAGTTATTAAGGAAATTCCTAAAGCAAGAGACATGTTAAAAGAAAAAGAGATACCGAAGGAATCACCTGTAAAAGAAAGACCACCTAAGCCAGAAAAACCCATAAATAAATTTTCTATTGAAAACTTACGAAAAACTCCACCACCAGAAGTGGAAGAACGTTCTGATTCTCATAAAACAAAAGAAAAAGGAGATTCTGAAAGGAAACATAAACATAAGAAAAAAGATAAAAAACGTGATGAATCCAAAGAAAAGCATAAAGAAACTAGTAAAGAAAAGAAACATAAACATGAAAAAGTGCGTGAAATACAAGAACACAAAGTGGAAATAATTGAACAAAGGGAGACACCAATTCTTAAAGAGCGTCAAATCCCAGAACTTGCTTCTCCTATATCTATTGATACAGCATCACAATGCAGTTCAAAAAGTGGTTTAACAAAAACCATTCATATTGGAATAGAAGATATTAACAGCAGTCATTCTGATTCAGAAAATTCCATAATCAATGATGATGATGATGTTAAATTAAAAACTGAACACCCATCACCTGAACCAGTTGTAAAGCGCGAACCAACACCAGACCCTGAGCCAGAACCGGATCCAGAACCAATTGTTATACCTGTAGAAACTCCTCCAGTACAAAAACCTAAAAAGCACAAAGATAAATCATCAAAGAAAGAGGAAAAAAGACGCAAAAGAAAAGCTGAAGCAGAAGAAATAGAAAATCGAAAAGTTGCCAAACCAGCAGATTCAGGACCTTCAAACAATGATACAGACTGTGGAGAGAGTAGTGCGTCCACATCTATGGAAACTAAGGTCCAGGATAATGGTGTTTCAAGCAGCTTAGGGGAAGATGCTGAACCAGGAGATTTATCTCCAGATTACATGGTCCAACTAAGGGGACTCCAACAACGCATAATGATGATAAAAAATAATGAAGATCTCGAGAGGGTCGTGAATTTAATAGCCGAGACAGGCCGGTACGAAGTGACTACTCAAACATTTGACTTTGATCTGTGCTTATTAGATCGTTCAACTGTGCAACAGCTTATACAACTTGTGGGCTGTTGAATGTTTTTTGGACATTATGTAAATAATATTTCACACATAATTTAATGTATGAAATTGTATAGAAATATTTTTAACTCCACAAAGGTACATGCATTCTCTTTATTGCTGTCAGTGAGAATAATATCTGAAATCAGTGAGATCTTTATATCATAAGACTTCAGGGTCATTAGTTACCCTTTGATAATATGAATTATGAAAGCTGTTATACAAGTTTCACTGTAATAATCAGTAGAGATATATTTGTATGTTTGTAATTTAAGAAAAATAATAATCTCAATCATCAAATATACTTAAAAATATGTATAATGTGTGAAAATGAACTATTCAAGGAGTTTTAAGTGCAATACTTTATAGGCATGTAAAGATATAAGACTGTTGAAAGATTGTTAAAGAAACTTATTGTATATTTTGTACATTATTGTATTGATTTTAATGTTATATGAGTTAAATATCTATATAGCCTCCACAGATCATAAGAGGCTATATAATATATTGTTGAGTAACTAATTGTGGTAAAGAGTGCCCTCACTGAGCATTTGTATTCGTTGTACGAATATTTCTTGCACTAAACACAATTGATTTTTATATTAGAATAATAAGATGAATTTTGTTGAAAAGATAATCAAATACTTTTTATATATCCCTATTAACTTGCAAAGTAGGAATGCAGTGAATATAAGTTTTGTACGTAATTATTGTTCTAAATAAAAATACCATTTCAATGGAATTCTATAAATATTATCAAGATTATTTTTTAACTTTTATTTAAATTCATACTTTATTGTTAATTTATTTATATATTACCAATATACAAAATAATTTATTGTACAAAATAAATACATAATTTAAGCTCATAAAATATGTGGCAATTTTACTATAATCCTTAATTCAGTGAATATATATTTGTCTGGTATCTAGGTGCCACACAAGTAATCATAATAATTGCATTTTAAAGCATTTGCCCGTCAAACGCTCTATCACGAAACGAATGCTCTTAGTGAGAATCCTCTTGTAGTTATCATAATAATAATTTTAAGTAATGTCATAAATAGATATTATGTTGGCGAAAATGTATTTTAGTTCACAGCTCTTGACATTTTATTATTGTTTTTTTAATATATTTAACAGAAATCTAAATAACTGGCACTTTTATTTTAAAACAACACTGTAAATTAAAATATATTTAGATTATGATTAGAATTAATTATTTTATCGCTTTGATTTTTCTTAAATCCTTATTAAATGTGTTTGTTACGTAATTTATTTTTTATTTATAATTTTAGGTATATTTTGAAAAATAAATAAGAGTGTATAACATTTTTCTTTTCGTTTAATTTATTATTATATTTTTGAGGTTTTCTTATACACATGTTAGTTTATCAGCAAGATAAGCGAGTATGTTTGAAAAATCTGTTAATGAAAAAGAAATATGAAAACATTAGCAGCATTTTTGTAGGTTGTCTATTTTAATTTTAAAATACAGATAGTATGTGAGGATTAGGCTTCATTTGTAGAAAGAATAAAAATCGGGAAAATTTACGAGTTTGAAAGGCTAAGGTACCTTAACTTAATGCAAATGAGTAAAATTGATTCTAAAAAATAGAATAAACTGGTTTAAATTCAGTAAACTAGTATATTATATATATAAATGAATGACACTCGTCCATACCATACCATAATATCTATTTGAATACGTTGGAATCCGGTATACACTACGGCAATAATTTTCAACTCGAAAATTTAAGTCTGATAGCCCATAATAGTAAAATTAAAAACAGTTAACATAATAATGTTGTTTATTCGTAGAACAATGAATGAATAACATCAAATATTACGAGGACAATTATTATTTTCAAGGATTCAAATATAAAGAATAACCAACGTAATTTTGGGTCGATTCCCATGAAGAAATGAATGATAAAACATAAATCTTTGTGATGCATGAAATGATGTACAAAATTATGATGAAGATAAATGAAATAGAATTTCGAAGCAGTATGACCAACAACCGACAGTCTGTCATTATACTTTAACGCTCATATGATTACGCGGGCATGTTCATACCATCTTAACGAATTGAACGCTTGTAGTGAGGGATGTCAATATTCCCTCTTTGAAGTCGAGATCCTTAAGTCGACGTAGCAAAGTTCATCTCTTTTTACCATTTTTATGATTTGTTTCTCGCCATTTTGCATAAAAATCGGCTATATGTTCAATAGAGATGCCCGCCGCTTGCGCAGTGCCTATTAAGCTGAATTCTTTGTACTGTTCCTCACTTTTCTCTGGCTCAGAACCAACAAGTAAAACAAGCAGTGGAGTAGATTTGCCATGAACAGTGTTATCTGGATCACCGTTTCCTCCGTGTTGCTTTTCATCCGAAAAGTGGTTACAAAATTCTAATATTTGCATAAAATTATGAACAAAAGACGGGGCTTTCCGAGGATACTTGAGCAATGGCAATGGCTTAGATTGTCCGGGACGTTGTGTTCGAAGGAATCGAGAACCGGATTTTAGTTGCATCTCGAGCCAACGAATGGCATCGCGGGCTGTCGAACAATCGCGTTTCAACTCATCCAGTTCTTGTAATACTGAAAATTAAAGGAAGCAACATTTATGTATTTTCGGAATAATAGTATCGATCATTTGATATAACTTGAAAATATGTTCAGATAAACTATTTAGGGTAACTTACAGCTAGCATTAGTAAATAGAATTGAAGATTCATAGTCATATATGCTTAAATTTATGTTACCTCATTGGTGCTTTTTATAATATAAGCAAACTTACCAACACTAGGTACAAGGATAATAAAATTGCGCGTCTTCACCAATTGCTTGACTCTACGAAGGTGTCTGTATAATGCGGCCGTATTGACAGCAAGAAGAGATGGTGCTTCGGATTTGCCTGTACACTCCAGTTCCCGCACTCTTGAAGTCAGCCAAAGATGTCCTAAACGACGAAGAAGTCCACTCTCACCCTTTTCCACCTATAAGATACAATTTCAAGATTATATTCATTGATTATAATAGATGATTATCAATAAAACTATCATTTAGACATTCCTTCATTAAACTACTTACTTGTTTCTTAGAATTATGCCATTCTCTACTTCTTTTATGATTCAATTTTGTGCTTACTTTTGATGGATAAACTTTCTTTAAGTAAAAAATTTTCATTGTTCTATTAAATTTTATTCTTGGCACAATCTTTGCTATCTGGTTACCAAAGTCAATAAAGTTTAATATTCTCATAATGTTTTCTTCAAATTCTGTTAATTTCAATTTCTCCATTATTTGCCATTCAGCTGCATCTTTATCGAATTTGCCAATATTTGTTCCACGTAAATTTATGTCTTCAGGCAATGGGATAGATTTGTATTCAAGTCTAAATTTCCTTGCAATATTCTTAGCTTGAATAAGTATACTACAATTACTCTTAACAAGAAAATCATTATTTTTCTGGTTGAAATAGTGCTGGAAAATGTTTAATAAACTAACAACACACTGAAATAATGACTCCCCACTTTCACCACAAGACAGGATTAATTCTTTCTCAGTGAGAACCCAATCTTGCAATAGTTTAATGCTTGGTAAAATATTATCACCCAGCAAAAAGTTATTTATGCCTTGTATATCTAAATCATCACCATTTTTCAATTTATCTTGAGAACCTAACTTAGATTCAGAACTTTTATCATTGGTTGGATTTTCATCTTTTATTTCTGTTGTTAAATTATCACATGTGCCATTTACTTCCTCGCCTTCACCATCAGTTCCATCATAAAGAGAACCATCACTTTTTTCTTCATCTGAAGGATAACTTGAATCAGACATATCATAATCATCATCATCGTCATCATCATCAGAACATGTTTTATTACTCTCTTCATCACTACTATCTGAGTTGTCACTTAGATCAGAGCTACCTGATGAAGCAGCTCTCCGTCTGCGGCGCCTTCTTGCCAATGTTTTTTTATTCTTTGTATCTTCATTTAAAGCCAGCTTGTTATCACCATCAGAACCAATTTCTTTATGAGGTTCTTCCTCATTATTGTTTTTATTTCCATTAAGAAATGAAGTTTCTTTGCTACCTTCATCGAGTTCTAATTGATGCACACCATTATCAATCACTTTACTCTGGACTAATTTATATTTTGGCATATATTTATTTGCTGGATTTTTAAAACCTAGTTTTTCCAATTGAAAATGTAGCTTCTGCAAAATCTGAGATAAAAATGCCAGAGTAAACGCTTTGCATGCAAAGGATTTTGTTTCATTATTCTCTTTCAATTTTGCTATAGTAAAGAGACATATTTTCACTATATTGTGTATCATAGTAGGGTTTAAATAAGCTGGGCTTGCATTTTCTTCCTCTGTTGCTTGTACAAATTCATTATAATTTTTATTAATATCTGGAAGAGGAGCTTTAGTGAAATCCATAGCAATTTTAAGCTGTTGGACAACCATACTACAAAGTTTAGGAATATTACTGTCATCCTTAATAAAATACCATTTCTCAATTAAGGATAAGAAATTAGCGACTGTAGTTTGAATGTGTTCTGATTGTGTACAACTTTCTGATTCAGCAGGCATATTACAAAATTGATTATTTTTTTCAAAGATTTTATTTAGATTGCCCATTGCTCCCTCAAAAGGTGTTAAACAGCTGAGACAGTGAATATAAGAGCTAACAGAATCCAAATTGTAGTTTTTTTCCAAATATAAATTGCCCAATTGATTGAAAGGCATGCCTGAAGTTAAATCTAATTGTGCTGCTTGCAGGTAATAACGAGCAGCAACAGATGACTCGACATTATTAAAAATCTCCACTTGATACCTACTCAAATCTCCAAGATATATCAGACAAGAATAAAGGATTGATTTACAAAGTTGACTTTCATCCTCTCCAGGCTTAGAATTTGTGTCATCTTGATTTTCTTCATCATTGTACAAGGGGGCATAATCTAGTTCTTTAAATTTAATCTTCATTTCGGACTGAACTCTTGCAATAAAGTGATGAAAATGACCTATGCCACAAACAATATGAGTTTGTAAATAGTTATCATACTCATTATCTGTTTCACGCAGTTTCTTGGCAATCACTATAGTATCGTAGTATACTTTACGCCACAGTAATTCAATAGATTTCTTGCCGTAATTTAATGGGTCTAAAAAAAAGAGTTTCTCACAGTTATCTCTTAATTTCTGACGTTGAACTTCAATATGTATGGTAAATAAGTCCGCAATTTGTTTACTTCCTGATGAGGCCTCACTGAGGCGTCGAGCAACATCACTAACATATCTGCAAAGATTATTTTTCTAATAAGATTACAGTGGGCTTAGAGGTTACATTATTATCAGGATGTAATAAAGTAAAATTTATTTTTAAAGCAATAGATAAGCTCTTTCTTACCGATAAACTTTCTTTGATTGTTCACTACGCTCGACAATTTTTAAATCCAAATCTTCATTGCATCCGTTCTTCATTTTTCAAGTCATTATTATGAACTTGTCAAGATGTTTTGAAAAACACTGCTCACTGCTGACGTTTTAGAATTATCAAAGTGTCCGGTAATCTGAATCATTTCGTCGTAAACATCACAATATAGATAATTTAAAATAAATGTTCTTGATTTTTCTCATTAATAATAAAAAATGCATGAGTTACATGAATAGATGCAATTTTATATATATATAATATATATGTAGATACCAGGAAAAATTCAAAATGAATGAGCAATACAGTAATAGGTTAAATAAAATTACTCAGTCGATATTACAGGTTAAACAAAAATATAAAATGCTGTGCATAGACTGTAAAACCACACATACCATTAGTTAAGGCAAGGTGGAAAACATTTTTATTTAATTAATCCAATTAAATCTGAGCTGTATTTTGTATTAGAATTTATTTCTATAAATATATGCTTATATTATGTACAAAACTATTATGTTTTATATCGAATATTTATGAGTGCTTTCCAATTACAAACACAGAAGATCCCTGTTTTATGTACATTTTCCGGTTTTTTGCTTTAGTAACACTCGTAAAACATGATGGTATGGTGTCTGGTAGTGTCATTGATGGTAAGCTTTATGTTCGACACTGCATTACACAGCACCTCTTTTCGAGTAATTGGAAAGCTACCAATTAAATATTTACAAACAATAAAATAAGGATAAGTAAATTGTGCTGTTTGAGAAACTTTAAATGACATTAACTGATAACTATTCTAAATGGTGGTTTCGGATCTATACACAATAGGCTAAACAATGAATATGATGTAATTAAAAACATGGAATCGAAAAGAATAGCATATTTATTATTAAGGGATAATTTAATAAATAACAGTACAGATAGCGATTCTAGTTGGAGCGATATACAAAGCTTGGCATCTGATGTGAGCGATGCTGAAGATAGCGATCCTCTACTTTTCCCCTTAACGCATTACATATTAAAGTTTCGCGAAAAAGAAATCAACAGGTACTTACAAGTAATTGATTCATGGACCGACGTTAAGTTTAAAAATCGGCTTAAGATATCTAAAGCAACAACTGATAAACTAATTGGTTAGTATCCACTAAGTATTGTTTGATGTAATTACTTTTGCATATCCAATTATCATCTTTTCTTTTCAGATGATTTAGAAAAATCGGGATATATATCTTCACATAAATTTGGACTAAAACCGTTGGAGCCTAAATTATGTTTTTACATATTCCTAATATTTATAACAAGTACAGGGCCCTTAAAACCGATTGCCACAAACTTTAATATTTCAGTATCATCAACTTTCCGAGTAATTCGAAAAGTTTTGGCTTGGTTATTGACTAAACTAAATGATGCTATAAAGTGGCCACAAAAGTATGACGATATCAAAGATATCTCTGATCATTTTCATAGAAAAACAAGAATTGCCAATGTTATAGGAATCATTGATTGTGTACACATCAAGGTAAAAAAGCCTAAAAATTCCACAGGACATTATAATACTAAAGGCTATTATTCCATTTTATTACAAGCAACACTTGATGCTAGTTTACGGTTTACAAGTGTTTACTGTGGTGAACCAGGATCTACATCCTGTATAAGAGTCTTGAAAAAATCACCATTATACAAAATTGCTGTCAAAGATAATATAAGTTTATTTCCTTTCAATGTATACTTGCTTGGCCGTTCAGGCTATCCATTACTTTCATGGCTTATTCCTCCATTCAGAGAAAATAAAAGGTTATCAATAATGCAAAGAGAATTAAACTTGTTGCATTCATCTGCAATAAAAATCAGTGGGAAAGCATTTAATCAATTAAAATTGAAGTTTAAAAGGATAGATCAGCTTACTATGTACAGAAACTTAGAATTTATTACAGATATAATTGTGGCAGCATGTATTCTGTACAACTATGGCCTTGGTGAAAATTAATATAATGTATATCTAATATATAAAATTCTCGTGTCACAATGTTTGTTCCCATACTCCTCCGTAACGGCTCAACCGATGAAATTTTATATACATATTCAGTAGGTCTGAGAATCGGCTACTATCTCTTTTTCATCCTCCTAAATGTTAAGGGTGTTCCACCCCAAAATTTTTTTCTTTTTTTTTTGACAACATTTTGTTTCCATTTTTTTTTATGATATAGCACATAAAAAAACAAACCCTAAATTTTATATATTTATGTGGCAAAACGTGACGTTTGCAGGATCAGCTAGTAGAATATAATAATTTATAGATCTGTTTGTAAGTTATTATTCACATGTCACAAATTGATGTTATATAATTCAGTGCCTATCAGGCTATTCAAATTAAACTCCGAAAATTCTGTGCCAGATATTGATATTAAGGGTTCAATGTAATTAATTCTAGTTTAAATTTGAAATGCATCATATTATATCTTACTCTATGTAAACATCTTTACATATTTATGTTATTTAATAATATTTGAATACAGTGTTACTTCTTTTCTAATATAATATTTTTATAAGACAAAATACATTTTTCTTTCTCTATTTTCAACATTTCTTCCATCTATTTTTTTCAATACTATTGTTTACTTCATTTTTGTTTCTTTTTAATTCTAATTCTTCTTGTCTCAATCTATAACTTCTTTCATGCCTCTTATACTGAACTTTTGTTTGTTCTTCTTGGCTTATAAGATTTTTATTATTTTTTGTAAGCTGTATTATTAAAACAGCTTTCTATTTGATGTACCTTTAGAAACTGGATCTTGCGAGATGTCAGATGATATTATAAATATTGGTATCTCTGTTATCTCTCCCAAGGATTTGATGCATTTCATTGTAATATTTAAATCAACATTCATGATTATTATCTGAGCAATATTTGTATTTTTTTGTAAGAGCATTAATTTTCCATCGAATTTGATCACGTGTTACCTAAAGTTATGAAACAACGAAATTATCAATTTGTTGAAATGTACACAGCTAGAAGGCCTATACGCTCACTAATTTAAAACAGAAAAATGCCTGTACAGTCTTTTTATATAAAATAAGTTATGTATTTTTTATTTATCATTTTATAAATACCAGTAAGTTGTTTATTGGATGTGATTATATTGTCAAAAACATGTTAAAATTATTATTTTTTTAAATACTCCTTTTGTGATGATTTGTTTTCTGCATGTTTGCTTTTCAATATCAATAAGTTCCTACAAAATACTTCAATATTTCAATGAGTAACACACGGTAAAACGCCAAAACAACAAAAAAAACTATTCTTTTTGTAGCAAAAAGTTATCATTTTATTATTTCCGAGCATTGTTATCAAGTAAACTAAATATTCAGCAACATAAACAAATTCTAACATACGATATAGTAGTAGTAGTAGACATTGTAATTTGTCTGTATCTTTCTAAGCAACATACATCAAGAGCGATGAAAACGCACTCTAATGTCGTTTCTGAAATCAGAACTACACTGTCCCATTTAACCCTATTAAATGGTAGTGTTCAGTATCTGTATCAGCGTTAGCAACCTGAAGTGGACTGATTATCGTACCAACGGCGTAAAATTATCGTACATGGATCGAAATTATCGTA
>JAOSYY010000009.1:10597293-10630773 GCA_025727935.1 Hebomoia glaucippe | reverse complement strand
GTAGACATTGTAATTTGTCTGTATCTTTCTAAGCAACATACATCAAGAGCGATGAAAACGCACTCTAATGTCGTTTCAGAAATCAGAACTACACTGTCCCATTTAACCCTATTAAATGGTAGTGTTCAGTATCTGTATTCTGTATATCGTATCTGTAATTGGAAAACACTCATATTAGATACAAAAAAATACAGTTAAAACAATTTAAAAGAATGTGCTCATAGACGTAATACTATGTAAAAATAAGAGTTGACCTAAAAGTTGTGATACCAGGTCATAAAAACTAAAAAAAATCTCATTAATAGTGATAATACATTTTGATCCCAATGTTAATTGTCATTTTGACATTTTATATAGTATAGAATTTGAGCGGGAGCGTAGATTTTATAAAACTTAATTTATTTGCTTGCTACATTATTGCTTGGTTTTTTGTATCACTTTTAATAGAAAAATGAAATTAGCTTGTAAAGTTGAAGTGGTGAATAGGTTACACCATAATTTAAATATAAGATCCAGTGGAAAATACATTAAATCAACTTTAGCATTGGGTAAAGAGCCAAAAAATAATACTGAATACTTCATTCTACACTTTTCTTCAATTAATAAATCAGGAATAAAATACAAAGTAAAGTTTATAAAACAAGTTTTTGTTAAATGCTTGAATGAGGGTAAGATTACTATAAGGTTTGATGATCCGCCACATGACCTGTGTCTGAAAAGTGAAGTTATACAATTGAAGAGTTTTCTGACTGTACTAAAATCCTGTATCACTGGAGAAGTTAAAACTGTAAAAATTTCAAATCTGTCTTCAGTTGGAGTCACTGCAAAGGACAATGCTCCAACTAAGCTATCTGTCTTGAATCGAAGTGATATTCCTACAAAGGGCTTCCCACGTACTTTAGAATCTCTTTATATGGTTGGATTGAAATTGTACAATTTTCGCAGAGATATTCTTTTACTTAGTCGTTTAACAGTACTTGATTTAAGTAATAATGAAATAGAAAAGATTCCATATGAATTTGGTAAGTAAGGTTTGCCTTCAAACAAAATTCCTATGTAGTCTACATTCTGAATTAATATATTAATTTTCAGCAAGGATGCAAAACTTACGTGAGCTATACTTGGCCAATAATGCACTTGGAGTGCCTGATATTGTTGATTGGAAGTGGTTGTTAGGCCCTCAGGTAAGCAATATCAATATTACAATGGACTTGTTGATTCTAAATGTAAATATACCTTGTACTGAAACCAAAACTAAGTATTTGAATTCTTACCCAGTTGTATACTATCTAATGTATAGATTTTAATTATTTTTGAGCATAAGCTGAGTTTAAACATATAAAAATTTGAATTGGTGCATGAAACTCCTTTCATTTATTGAAATATCATGAAGTGTGTTTATTTTGTACATTTATCAACTTCAATTTATAAAGCTTGAAGTCTAGGATGAGAAATAAGTAGCTTGAAGACTAAAAAGTAAATTTTATACATTTGAAGGTTCATCTACCAAGTTTATCTCCAGCTTTTCATAAGATTTTTTAATATCTAAGACAGTAATGAAACAATAATTATTCCAACATTCAGCTTTATTACATACAGATTGTAAGGACATTGAAACTGCTAGATCTAACTGGTAACAAACTGAAAATTCTCCCGAAGAATATATGGAAGTTGTATAATTTAGTTACATTTAAATTGGACAATAATGTACTTGAAACTTTGCCAGCTTCATTAGGACGAATAAGGAACCTAAGGTATGTTGAAACATTCAGTATCTACTACATCAATATATTATGTGTTACAAATTTAAATATACAATATCAGTTTAGTTGTTGCACAAATAAAACTTGCCTTTGTTTTAGGATATTCATTTGAACATTAATAACAAAGCTGTATATAGTTTATATTTTTTAAGATAATTATTACAACATATAATAAAATAAACTTAGTTTTTATTGATTTCGTGTTTTAGAGAATCTGCTTACTTTTGTGCATAGCAATTTTGCAAGGATGGTCTTAAATTTTGTACTTCTATTAAAATTTTAAGGATTTATATAGATCTAAGTGAGTTTTGGTTGTACCTATTATCATAAAAAAGTATTGTATATTATGTTTTTGGACATGCTCATAGACATCCAAGCAAATAACATAAAACTAATCTTTAAAATATCAAGGCCTTGAACGTTTATACTTATTATTTTTCATAAATAACAATCTATATGAATAATGTTATATGAATATAATAAATAAAAATATTTTTTCTTTATCAGGTACCTGACACTAAGTCAAAACAAGTTGAGATCTCTACCATGTAGTTTATTACAATGTAGATTCGATAGACTTGATTTGTCACAGAATGAATTTGAAAATAAAAACACACTTTTAAAACAAGATATTCCATCGCAGTGGGATTTCTGTATTGGAAGTTTATTGCATATAGCAGCAAAAGTGGTTTTAAAACAAAACATATTTTATGCACCTAATATTATACCATGGACTTTAGTAGAAACTTTAGACAAAGCAAATTTGTGCATTTGCGGCAGGCCTGTTTTAAATAATATGTATATAATCAAACAGTTTGACTTTAGAGATTGTTTTAGAATGGTAACTCTATTAAACAATAATGCAAATAGTGCTATTGATTTTGAATGCTATTTTTGTTCATCAAAATGTCTTATTAAGTATACCTTATGATATTAGTTAGGAATTATTTATTTGCATTTATGATTCATTTATAATTCATTTGTAATCATTTTTATTTAATTAAATACTACTTTTGTATTAATTTTTTATTAAATTACTACGATATCATACTACTGTAATTTTCAGTTTTGTTTTTCAGACTCTGAATGAAACTGAATCCTTATCTTTAACAAATATGCTTATTTTAACATTTATATTCAAACTTGTTTAACATACATGTTTTACTTATTTAAGTATAAGATAGATTTTTAAATATAAAATAATACAAAATATACACCTTTATAAACATAAAAGTGAGTAAAACAGTTATAAAAACTATATTCAGTTCCAACATGCCAACATATTTCGAATTTAGATTTTTGTACATACATAAAAATAAAATGTTCTTAAAAGAAGATTATAATAGTTGCAAACATTTGTAAACATCAGCTATTTCATATAATGCATGATAAGTGCTATTGTACCATTCAATGCTACATTCTAACAACATATTTTATATAAACATATTAATATCGATGTTTTACGTAAAAACCACATGAATCCAGAATGAATAACTTAATCTAGGTCTAGCTTCCAGCGTATCTCATGAATAATGGGAGCGATCCTCACATGAGGCTCTGAAATATAAAATAATATAGAATTAGTATTTTATAATGGTTCAACTGTTTGTACCAATCAGATCTTCATTATTTTATAAAACTTTAAAGTTTATATGTATGTTCTTATGGGACATGATAACTAACCCCAATACGACACTATTGTCATTGGTATGGTGGTATCTCTAACAATGAGGAACAATTATTAAAACAGGCTGATTAGCAAGAAAAAATCTTATGAAATATAAATCATAAGATATTTTCTTAGTAACAGAAAAAATATATAAATCATAAATTAGAAACGAAATATCCTTATGTAACATTAGGATTTAATTCAGTTTTTATGACATCAGTATAATGATAATTTACTTAACATACCCAAAGTGGCAATACCCTGACGTATGACGCTACCACCATCTTGTACATTATGTTCTGCAGCTATAACAGCATTAGTTGCTTCTATCACAAGGTTATTTGTCCAAATCTGCTTGAAACTATCTTTCATTTCCTGTAGTACTCCATCGAGAAGGTACTATAATAATGAGCCAATTACACCATAAATTATAATTCTCACACTAATTATAATTTTGGTATTTAGTCTCATGAAGAGTTAAATGTGGAAAAATTAGTTCAAAATTACATGAATTTTGTACATGTTCTACACTAATGTAATTTTTTATTGACATTTTATTTTTTACTATGTTATACTTAATGCATAGATTATATTCAGTATAAATTGTCAGTAGTTTAGTACGGCATTTATCGGCATGTAGTCCTTATTGTCTCTATTTCCCTTTGCACCAAGTTCATAAAAATTGGTTTCGCAATTTAGGTGAAACAGTGTAAAAATGGAACCTACTTTCACACTTATAATACGAGTTAGTATATGTTTAAAATATGTAATATTAGCAAATAAAATGTAAATTTTATTATATTTCTTTTACATCTATTTTTAAAGTCATAACTCCTATAGCGGAATTGCTTTTACCTGAAGTATTCTAGCTTCATCATCTCTATATAAGCTGCAAAGGGCCAAGTTGAGCTCTTTAACGAGGGGTCGTAGTTCAAATGTGGTTGTGGTAAGACTATGCAGTGCCATCACGAGTGCTGTGTCTTCAAACTGCGAGCCTTCTTTCAGAGATGCCACTTTGCGCTCATGTTTCCTACGGTTCTTGCTTGAGCGGTAAGAACGGCTGTAGATAGAATTTATACAATATTAACCTAATTATTTATTCTAATGCAGTAAATTGTTGGATATATTAATAAGATTAGATTCTATTGATTGTTAAGTATTCTACCATTTTAATATATTAACAATTATATACAAAGAGAAGGAATAAACAATGAAATATGTTTTTTATATAATGTCTGATTACCTAGATCCAGTAGATGAACCCAAAGTGCTTCCAACATCTGAATACAAATCAAAGTCCCTATAGTAATATGGGATATTTTCATTCTTCAGTGGAGCCTTGCTTTTATTTTCTCGTACAACTTCTAAACGATCTCTATAGTTCTTGAATGTTATTAAATTTGCCTCTAATAAATCTTTTATATTATTATATTCCTCCAATACAGCTGGTTTAACTTCGGTTTCTGAAAAAATATTGTAATTTTTATACAATTCATGAGGATATTAAATAAATTTTCAGTTCATTTGACTGACTGGTAATAAATATTTATTGTAGTCAACCTACGACAAACACTAAAATGTAGATATACTTTCTCATTTATCTATATTTTTGTGTTAAGTATAATTTTTAAACAATATTCTAATGTACAGAATAATTACCTAAAAATTCATGCATGTCATAGATATAGCAGAGTCTGATGGCAGATTTGAATTCACCATTTTCTACAGCATATTTTAAAATATCAATTTCATTATCACCAAGTATTTCTAAAATTCTCAAAGCTTCACTGTGACGCTTTTCTTGTTTTAAAGCTGTCACAAACTCCCTGGAATATTAATTTAATAATTAATAAAAACTATGAAACAAAATTATTTATTTATATTTAATGGCTTTCGAAGTAACCTACCAACATATTTCTTTAAATTCATCTCTGGGCAAATGTTGAATCAATTTTATGGCTAATTCCCATTCTAATGCTTCTTTGTAGCATTCAATTGCTTTCTCAGTATTGTCAGCTCTTTCAAACATTATGGCAGCTTCTAGATATTGCTTCTTCAGTTTCAAAAATGATCCAAAATCATCACATATTTGTTTATAAATGTGTTGACCAGGGGAAAGCAGTTTTAGTGCATCTCTGTATAAACTGTGATATTTCACGAAGGTTTTCAATTCTTCATGTTTACTTGGACCACACTGAATAAGACATTCAACGGCTTGAAGATACCGTTTCAAATTTTTATTTATGGTAAACCGCCTGTAACTCTCATCCATAACATTTAATTCATTGAGCATAGGTATATATTCTTTGGGATCTTTTTGAGATTTATTTGCCACTAATAGGACAAGATCGAAGTCATACATTCCTAAAGCGACATCAAACAGTTTATTGACATCAACTATATAAAGCAAGTACTTCAAGGCTTCATCCGAAGACACTATGAGTTTAGAGCCATTTAATTCTTGTGCTTTAAGATCTTTTACTATAAGAAGTGCTTGCTCCAGATCCAGAATTGTGTTTTTCTTCACATAAGTCGTTAATAATGGTAGCACTCGTTCTGACTTATCCATTCCAATATTCAGACGTTCTCGGATTGCATCACATATAAAGTTCACTTTATTGTCGCATTCTATATTTTCCGTTTGGTATATATAACTAGTAGCATACATAGTTTTGGTCACATCTTTATTTTCTAGGTCTGCCAAAAAAAGGCTAAGCCATGAATTGTTTTTTATTGTTTCTAAAAACTTATCAATATTTTGTATGAAGAGAAGTGGATTGTGATCATAAATTAGATTGAGATTTATTCTTTGTTTTCTCATTAGATCAAACGCTTCAAAATATTTCAAAGAGTTCAAGTATTCTCCAACAATTTTAAGTGAAAGAGGCCTTGGTTCAATAACTTCCAAATTACCTCTTGGCATTTGTAGTACAGTTCGTGTATCATTAGGTACTACAACAACTATTCTTGATCCTCTTTCAACTCTCCGTTTATATACGTCAGGTGATTCTGTGTCATCATAATCAATAACTGCTGCTAAGCCATCCTGTGTAAGTTTCGTGCACAACAAAAAGTTCTTTAAAGAAGTTATCAGGAAATAATCAGTATGAATAAAGATAGAAGCAACATTATTCATAATAACTTTATCTTGTAGATATAAAAGGCCTTTATGTGTCAGGCCAACAAAGTATCCCAAATCACCAATGGGTAAAACTAAGAACTTTGGACATGCAACAGGAAATGATTCGGCTAGTTCTTCTAATCCTTCGGAATTATATTCCATAACCTTACCTGTCTCCATATGTAGGTAAAGTTTTGGTATTAATGGATGGGAATGGATCCTAACAACTGCTGCAGGTAAATTTTTAGAGTAAATTTCTTCCAATGTGTCATTTAATATCATGAACAGAATCATTTTATAATTGCTGTCATTGTCTGATACAATAACTAAAAGTGTGTCCCTTTTCCACCAATACCAATTGTAATATTGGAATGGAAACTGAAATTTATTCAATACAATTTTTTTTGTAACTTTATATTGCAGAGGTTTCTTTTGAGTTTGCTCATAGAAAGTCAATTTGTTTCTTGAGCAAGTAAAAAATATGTTAAAATCTTCATCATCCTTGGGTTCCATCAGAAACTGCACTGAATCAATATATTTCTCAGTCTCTATTTCTAAATTAGCCATTGGAGGTGGTACTACTGACTGTCTGAATGATGAAATTAATAGCTTTTTTCCATCAATAACTGTAACTATTGCATCATCCTTATCACATTTTCCAGTGCTGTGGTCTACATCCCATACCCAAGTATATGTGTAATAATTACCATTTTTAAATAGAATATGGAGCTTTTTGTTGTTAGATACATCAAAATCATTGTCCCACATAGCTTTACTTATTTGACTCTGCCTATTGAATATTAAGGTTTGTTTAAGATACCAATGGTAATTGCTACTTGTGAATAGCAAAACTCTTGAAGAGCATTTCTTCAGATCCTTGCAAATTAAAGTCAAAATTTCAGAGTCTTGACTCCATAAGATACTTCGAACTTCTATATTTTCTTTAACTGGTATTTCAAATTCTCCATGTTTCAAACCATTCTTTTCAAAAAATGTAACTACATATTTATTATTGTATCTTTGAGTTGTTGCAACAATGTTGCCACTGGGACGCCATGCTAGGTTAGCCTCAAGACCTTTTTGCTTCTCACTGGTATAAAGGAGCTTCCCTCCACGATCAAAAACTTTAAAACGTCTTATTCCTTCCATAGTAAAACCAACAGCAAATAGACTTCCATGATATTTCCAAGAAATGACAATATTATTGTTTACATGAGCATGGTTATCTGCAAATAATTTAATTTTGAACTTGATATTATACAAACTGTTATTAATTAGGTGAATTTATGAAAGTTTTTGCAACTTACCAATATACAAATCACTATTGGCATTTGCAGCCTGTTTTCCTTCAGAGCCATGAAACTGCGTTTCTTTCTTTCCCCAACCAACAGTTATAAATTCTTTTGCACCAAATTCTTCAGATAGTAAATCTACATGACTGACTGTATCATAAGTGCATGCCATAACAATTACCCTGTAGTCCTTTGTTACTAAAGCCAACAATTCTTGGTCATGGCTCCACGCTTTAGCCTTAAATTTAAAAATATAAAATATTATTACTATGTATCAATATTCAATATATCAAATACTTTAGTGTTGCAATTTCACTATACATTTATTTCATTAAAAAAGCACTTAATGCCCATATAAATAACCAGCTTTAATAATAATATAGAGATTTTTCCATTCTGCAAATAGTTGCCAGAATATTTGTCAATACCAGGACTTAATATGTAAAAATGTTTTCTTTCAATTTAGTAATTTAATTTCCAATGATTATCATTTTATTATATGAATCAAATTAGCTAACTACGCTGAACTACAATTAGTGTTCGATAAAAAATATTATTAATAAAATTAAGTCAAAATTTTATTTTATCACTGAAAAATCAAAAAATACATATTTAGAAAAGTGCATACTCCCCAGATCCTAGAGGGTATATTACAATATTTTGATTTTTAAAAAGAACATGTAAAACAAATTGAATGAGTAACTTTTAGCTTGCTTTCTCATGAAATAATATATTTAAATTTGACTTACTTTGTGACAAAATCATTGAAAATAAAAGTATTTCTAAACTGCAATTTTAAGATCAGGCTAACATAAAGAAATACATGTGTCATACGATATTAGATATGAATTGTATAAAAATATCTTACCAAAATCCCATCCTCGCAAATACCTTTTAATTCACAATTAGCACCAGTTTCAGTCATTCCGAATATTTCACCATTTGAGAGCCCGACACTTAGGGTGTTCACCAGACTGAGGTAAGTTATACCGACAGGCGCATTTTGAAGGGAGGAAACCTCCGAGAGATCTTTAGACCATTTTAATCTTCCATCGTTACCAAAACAACGGACTATAAGGTTATGTGTGCATAAATACAATTCTCCTGCAGGGCATCCTCCATGGTGACCGTAACACGCACAAGATATTTCTTCAGTTAGATACTCAAGTTTTCTTGAGGAACTGCGCCATAGTTGTAAATTACGCATGACGGAGTTTAATAATTTTAAACGTTTTACAAAAACATTAAAAGCAACAAGTTAAACACCAGCCGGGAACATGAAAATTTGATAAATCAATAAGGAAAATTATATGTCAAAGTGACGTGAAATTTAAACTATTGCCAGATAAATTATTTAAGGGCTATATTAAAATAGGAGCATTTAAATCAACTACTTAAAAAATAATCATTTTTTTTGAGAGAACTACCACGGTTACCAAGTAAGTGACAAATAATTGAATTAAAAACAACGGCACGAAAAACAGCATTTACTGAATACACAAAATTATCTGAATTTCCAAAATCTGTATCAAGGTAACAACATAAATTAACATTCAGAGGTTCTAAACATTTTTATTTCAACCACGAATGAGGAATAAAATTGATGATTTCTTCTATTGCTGCATTATTTATGTATATTAAAAACATATATATTTAAGTGAGGAAAAATCCATCGAGTCTCTTGGGAGATTAGCTCGTAGATACAGACAGACAAAAATGCAGTTTTTGTGTACTATCACTCTTTTCTAATCACCCATAATAATTTTTGTATAAATTTATTGAATGTATAGACATGCATTTTTTAATACGTACCTATTTGTGGTCGTGAGCAACCGATGAAACCAGCCTAGGCTGAACTCTATTTATTATGTTTCATCAGATAGATCTACGGCCAACTTGGAATTTAGACTACATGAAGGTGTCCACGTCTTACTTAAATGTAAACATTTATTCAAAATGGTTTTATAAACCATTATGTATATTGTTGCTCAGCTTTCAGCCAATATACCTGCATAATTATTTTATAACGATTAGCAATTATTTAAATGGCTAGTGTTTTTATTTCTCAACCGATTGAACTGAAAAAAACACTAAATGTCCAGTTTTAAGCTTACTACGATAAAATAGTGTAAACCGCATTCAAATCGGTTCAGCTGATTCTAAGATTAGCGCGAACATAGAGACAGACAAACAATAATATATTAGAAATCGTTGTTTTATTATTATTATATACTATGGTATTAGCGATAATTAAATCCTCCAATTATATATTTTCTCAAATGTCGTCAATAGACAGACATTTAATAGATATATTTTATTATGTTACAAATGTAATATCTCATTTCGTTAAAATGATGGTTCAAAAACAAAATAAAATATTCTTGCGACAACTTCGGTCCGAGTATCATTTCTCGCGAATTTTAAACTAAATAACATCGCCACACTCACAACACAAAACATATTTACTGTCATTGAGCAGTAATTCATTGTTAAATTCTTCTCTATTAAAATAGATTCACACTAATCATTATGAATAGTATGTAGTAACCATACTTATTTTCTATATCAGTACATTTATAGTATAAAAGATTTATAATCTAGTTAGGTATGAACAATGTATGTATAAAAATAAAAAATCATTCAGCAATTATTTTATATTCGTTAATAAACTACAATGTGTTATTTAGGTTAATTTAATACTTAAACATCCGGATAGTAGGTGGTTTCAAACTTCTTTTTAGCTTTTGGATATGGTCTCAATACTTTTGGAATATATGGTGGGAGATGTTCATCTAATCTTCGCTTAAACGGATTAATGTCTAATTCAAATGGTCGCCGACGCGCTTCAAAGAATCTAGTTTTATGCTGAATTTTATAGATTTTCTCCCAATGATAGACTTCAGGTAATAAATTATGTTTCGGTCGATTTGATACTAAATGCTTGTATCTAGATTCAAGCCAACAGCGCCTATTATCATCCTCAATATCAGCAATAATTTGTTCTTCTTTACCAAGATATGGCTTCATTTCATATTCACGCTCTTCAGGAGTATTTAGATAAAACTGAACAAGCATTTTTAATACAAAATCATTAAGTCCCTTAACTTTACCATTTTCAATTGTTTCATATAATTGCAAAGGCTGGGTTCCAAAGCAGACATTATGTTTTGAGTTATTATCAATCATATCAATATTCATAGCGATTGTGTTTAATTGGTAAGCATAAAGAGATATAAGATGTCCATTAGTAATAACTGTTTGTGTTGTTAATGGGTATGTAATGTCATTGTATGTTGTGAAACCTTGATAGTTAGCTTGGGCCAGTAACCAACCAAAGCTAGCTTTCATAGCTTGACAATGTAATGCTTCTAAATTATCTTGGGGTCCATATGATTCTTTCCTGTTTAGGATGTGTCCTCTGCCATGAAATGAAATTAAGCCAAACTCATCCAGATCACCTGGCCAAAAACCTAAAAATTATTTTTTTAAATTTACCATATCTATCACTAGTTTTACATACAAATAATAAAAAAAAGTAATTTACCAGGTATATTTGTCCCATATCTAAAATCTACAAAATATCCTGCACTTTCAGGTACATATGTAAATTTTTCAACTTTATATTCAGGGTTTTCTGCCTCAGAATATGGAATTAATGGTTTTAATGGTAGGTGATTTCTTAATGTCAAAAAGGGAGAACCTGTAATTTATTAAATTAAATTAGACAATGTTTAATGGATATTCAAAAAAATATGATATGAATTAAAATAAAAAAACACTTTCTCTGCAATGCAATGGATACGTCTTCCACAGGTTGCTTTTCTGTTATAATGTTTTGTCTTCCCTGATAATTATTATTTTAACATTTTGATTTATTTAGATATTACTTTAATTTTTAATTCTTGTATGGTTATTGACTAGTTATAATGTTTACACTAACAATGACAGAAAGTAAAAAAAAAGTATTGGCAATAATATAATAAAAACTGACAAAGATCTCTTGAAGCAACAGCACAAAAATTAAAGCATTATTCTACTTTTGTGAACACTTTAGCATACCTATATACTGTATAGGTCTGTCAATGGGTTCATGCAGCCGATCTTTTAGCCAGGAGTATTGTTTCCTCCAATTAATAACTTTGCCTGGGACATCAACACCTCCCATAAACCAAAATGCTTCATGTCTTGGGTCATAATCAACCTAAGGTAATTAGTTTTACATTAACACTACAGCAGTTAATTTTTTAATGCAGTGGAAGGCAAACAAGCATACAGTTAAGCGATTTCTGCTGCCCATGGACACCTCTAAGATCAATAGATCTATGAGGCCTGCTGCCAACCTTATGACCTTAGTCATATTATATCAAAAATATATCCATATTATATAAAAATAATACTATATGTACAGCATATATACTTATAAGAAATAATTGTTAAGAAATATCACCAAGTTGTCAATTTTTTTTATTAAGATAACTTATAACTTGTATTCTTACAAAGTTCAATACATTATATATAAAAATGCAAAAAGTTTTATACCTGTGATGATAAAATATGAGGTACTTTATCAGAAATGTTATTTATAATAATTCTGTTTATTTGTCTTACAACATTCTTTGCCAAGGTGTCTTCTTTTTGCTGTTCTACTGGTTTCTCTGTTGTGAAGGTATTCTTTCTCCTAATAAACACAGATTCATTAAAAATATTACAAAATTATAATATTGTATACATGCAATAAAAAAATATATACATACTGTACACCTTGATTTTCAATACTAATGCAATCTTCTATTACAGATTTTATTTCTTTGACAATAGAATCAGCTAATTCTGAAGTTTCATTGTATGCCTCAGGAAGTTTTTCAATAGATTTAAAATGAGTTCTAGTATAATATTGTACTAAAGGCATGGCATTGTAAGGAACTGAATCTTCTCTTAACATAACACAAGGCCAACCATAGTAACGAGGCATATTTAAGCCAATTTGTTTTTCTTCAATTGTGTTTATTTTCTTTATTTTTTCATAAACCGATTCTCTTTTTCGTAACTTTCTTCCTGGTAAGGACATGTCCTGAATCGGGGGATAGTTCGGTGAGTCGGTATACTCATTTTCTTCTGGTAATGCTGCTTGGGCATATTTACGCTTAATAAATAGTCTAATTTTTGGTAATGCTGTGTGTTTTCTGAAAGCAAGCATTTTACCTAACGATGAAGAATCACCATTTAATTATATGTTGAAATTTACTTAATCCCCGATTTATTTGTATTCTGTAACCTATAACACTAGATCATAATTGACAAATGACATGATAACCTATTCGGATTTCTAATATTTATTCTGTATTTTAAATTATAAAAAGAGAAACAGTATAATGCAACTTAATTACGCAAAATTCCGATGTGTGTTATTATATAGTTAATAAAACTAATATTTTTTTCCTCGTTTGAAAAAGAAATCATCAAGATTTATTTTTCATATATTTTAATTAAATTGAATTGATGCCTATTATACGTATCAGTCGAAGACGTACTTTTCATAATGCACGATTGCCTAAAATAATTATTTAAAGATAGACTTGTTTACGTTCCTTAAGGAATCAATTATCTAGGCAATAATTTTAGTACTCTGTAGAGCTAAAGACAATTTGACATTGAGCACTTGGTGTTGCCTTTGCTGTGATTAAACATATTTCTATTTAAGGGCTTTAGATTATAATCTGTTTATAAGAATTCTATAATCTGTGAAGCTGATGCAACATTTTGTCATTCTCTGAACCACCTGCCAAACGAAACGAATCTAACCATAATTTATTTTGAGAATATTGGTAAGCGATTGTGTACAAAACCATGGATGACGATATGATTTTCGATCCATCTTTGAAAAAGAAAAAGAAAAAGAAGACAGGTTTTGATATGGAAGCAGCATTGGCAGGTGAGCAAAGTGAAACCACGAGTACCGAGATGCCTGCCGAGACAGGTGACGTCGACGTACCGGAGGACGACAGTTTGGACTTAGATAATTTTGGTAAAAAGAAGAAAAAGAAAAAGAAGACTTTCTTTAATTTAGATGACGTAGAGAATGCTTTACCAGAAATAAAAGATGAAAAGCCTCCTGCGGAGGAACCAGAGCCCCAAGATGAAGAACTTATTGACGATTTAGATCTGGACATTGATTTCACAAGGACGAAGAAAAAGAAAAAGAAGAGAAACTTGGATGAGATTGTAGCTGAAGAGGACGCTAGGGCAGGAGAAGACCAAGAAAGAGAAGAAGATCAGAATGGTGAATGGCAGGGTAGCGATCGTGACTATACCTACGATGAACTCCTTGAGAGAGTTTTCGATATTATGCGTGAAAAAAATCCTAGTATGGTTTCTGGAAAGAAACAGAAATTCATCATGCGTCCCCCACAAGTAGTTAGAATTGGAACAAAGAAAACTTCATTTGCAAACTTCACTGAAATATGCAAAACATTGCATAGACAGCCTAAGCATTTGTTGGACTTTCTGCTTGCGGAGTTGGGAACAAGTGGCTCTGTAGATGGTAACAGTCAACTAATTATCAAGGGACGTTTTCAGCAGAAGCAAATAGAAAATGTCCTGCGTCGGTATATTAAGGAATATGTCACATGCCATACATGTCGCTCTCCCGATACGATTCTACAAAAGGATACTCGATTGTTCTTCCTTCAATGTGAAACCTGTGGCTCACGTTGCTCTGTGGCTAGTATCAAATCAGGTTTTCAAGCCGTTACTGGTAAGAGAGCTGCCATGCGTGCAAAGACTGCATAGAGTATTAGTGTTTAGTGATAATCAAATTTTACAATCTGGATTTGGGGTACATGCAGTGAACTTCCCTTTCTTTCATTTATTATCTTGTATAATAAAATATATTCCTTGTTGACCATTTGTTTTTCAGTCCGGTGCTTATACGTGTTCTAAAGTTGTGCAAATAACATTTTGTAAAGATTTATTGTGTGAATTAAGATATTTATATTATGTAAAATAGGCAATTCATAATTAATTGAATTGATTAATATACATTTTATCTTTAATTATGTTAATTTGTTACTAATATGGGTTAACTTTTTACAGTATTTATTTGTATCTAAAAATGTTAATTTCTACTTTGTAAAAAGTCAACAGGTGTCACAAATATAATTTCTATGTAAGGTTGACCATTATACAGTAAAATTGAATTTGTGCATTCCTGATGTATGAAGGATTTCTATAAATTAGACATCCATTTAATGTAAATTGAAAACTGTATATAACCCCAGGTATTATAAAGTTGATGTTAATGTCATGCTATGAATCAAAATCATCAAAGTAGAATGTTGTTTCTTTTATGAATTACAAAAGTCAAAAGTGAAAGTCTGAATGTACCCCACTGTAACCTACATATTTATGTATAGCTCACTTCTGTAATATTCTCATTGGTACACAATGTTTTTAAAAAAAGGTGTTTTATTTTCAAATCCTTTCAAAATGAAACTATATATATGCAATAAAATACTTTAATTTATTCAGATTAATCAAGATTAAATAGGAACTAATTAATAATATTTGTTACTATATTGTAATTTAAACAAAAAATAAAAAAATATTGAAAATCTCATAATAGTAACATTGGCACTATAAACTATGGTAAAATATTAATTTGATTGTAATCATATAAATAAGTTTAAGAATGTATACATATTTATGATATTGTAGACATAGAGACTGAAAAGCTCATTTATGGTTAACTATCTGAAGTTCTTTTTTGCCTTCAACATATTCAGATAAGCTTTTAGCATACATATCTAAACGTTGAGTCATTGCGAAACCCCATTTATCCTTTATTTGACGACACATGTTTAAATCAATTTGTGATATTAATAAACCATCCATAGTTCTTGACAGACTGGGTGTTCTAGAACCATCAGGGGCTGTTACATAGCTTGATCCATAAAAATGGCCAAAATCACGATGAGCCGGTTTTCCATCCCCAGAGGTAAACTCATTGGGAAAGACTTCAGTGCCTACTCTATTGATTGCACAACTAAAATAGCTATTGGCTATAGCAGCATTTCTTGCTTCAATACCCCACAAATGTTCACTCAATCCAGAGACTGTTGCTGAAGGATTGAAAACAATTTCAGCACCATTGAGACCAAACATTAACCAGTTTAAAGGGTGATGCCGTCCATAGCAAATATTAATAGCTATTTTTCCAAACTTTGTTTCGAAGACAGGGTGACCTGTATTACCTTCAAAATAGTATGTAGATTCATTGAAATCTCCCACCCGAGGTATGTGATTTTTCCTGTGGTATCCAATTACATTACCTTTTTCATTTATGACAACAGCGGTGTTCCAAATAAGATCTCTCATGTCATCTCTCTCTAATATAGGGGAAATAATAACCATACCATATTTAACAGCAAATGTCTTTAGGAATTGTGTGCTGGGTCCATCTTTAATATTTTCTGCAAATTCACACCAAGGGGCTTTTTCCCGAGTACAAAAAGCAAATGGCATACTCCAAGCTTCTTGTAAACATAATACATTGACTTCTTCTTCACCAGCTGCCTCTATCACTTTTGATACTTTGTCAAATATGGCTTGTCTTTGTTGTTTTATTGGCTTATCAGTAGTTGTTGCAATTGAGTGCTGAACTACACCGACCTTAACTATTCGAGGGCTCCTTGTCTCTTCCATACGCGCTGGAAACTGATAAGCGGCAATTTGAAAATTATTTTTAGCTGCTTTTGCTGCACTAGACTCCTTTATGTTGAGGTCTCCATGATCCACTCTTCCATAATGAATTCTATTAAATTCTTTTAACTCTTCACTATCCAAGGAATTAGCGATCATTCTATCCATACTTATTATTTGATTTTGGGTAGAAGTCATGTTTATTAAAAGCACAATACTTTCAATAGCATCGAAAAGGAATAATAAATATATAAATAAGAAATCGATATATATAAAAACACAATAACTAGTAAAATAATGTGATCATTACTTTTTCATAGTATAAAATAATAGTTTTATAATTTATACTTTCGTCGTGACTCCTGATAACTTATCTTTAGAGATAATTTTGAGATAGAAGGAATGAATAAATATTTATATGGTTATTATGTATATACATTATTGACTTATGGATTTATGAACTTAAGAGGTACCGATACAATTGTGAAATGGTAACTGAAAACTATGTGTACATATGTCAATACCGTTACTCTGGATTTGTGGACTTGTGGAGTTCCAGATCGACTATCATTTGTAAAACTCTTCATAAAGATTTTTTTACTATTTTATAGTTTATTTTTGTAACTATATAAAATTATAAATTAAGTGTTATTTATAGCGTTTATAAATTGTTTGTACAATTTATAAACGCTAAAAACCGCAACATGGAGTTTAATTAACTTCGCTATATGTATGTTCCATATTTACCACAATATGTTCGAGGTCTATTTGGTATATGTATATTGTATATGTTAATATGTATATTCTATATCCAAACGTATAATGTAGTCAATTGTCAAAGTCGATATTTAATACTCTTGTATGTCAGACACTAGAAAATAAAAATTAACGATAGACAATTTTGTTTTCTGTTTATTTTCCATCTCTTCAATTTTTATGTGGTGTCTTTTACGAATTCAGATATTGTAAATATAATAATATTAAGCTTTTTTCTTTTAATGTAAAACGCCAAGCAAACTATTCCCAAATATGAACGTTTTACCCGCGCAGCCTGTTGGTATTCAGAGTACAGCTGGGGCTATTCCAGTTCGAAATGAAAAAGGTAAGCGATGTAAAAAATTATACCCATACTTTATCAAGAGTTTACCAATTTTAAATTTCGATGGAATTATGTCTTACAATATTTTGGTAATATAGTCGAATTATTGATTTGTTTGTTATGAAATCTTACAACTTATAATAATGTGTAATCAATATGTTTTGATATTTTATGCGGAATATTTCAGGTGAAATATCTATGCAAAAGGTTAAAGTTCAAAGATATATATCAGGAAAAAAGCCAGATTATGCCCAAGGTGTGTCTTCATCTGAAGAATCAGACACGGAAGACTTTATAGAGCAACAGAGACCAGAAAGAAAACATCAGATTGCACCAGTAGTAAACAAAGATGACCACAGTGATTCTGATCGAGAAGTAAGTTAAAAATTATGGTGATACTTCTTTTAACACAATTTAACTGGTGTATATAAGGAAATAAAAGCTTACAAAGAGTGTGTATTTTTGAGATTTATTGGTAAAGTCGAGGTATTATAATTTTTAAGTACTATATTTCAGGTGGATGATCCACGATTACGTCGTTTACGGTTGGCTGGACGCTCACCTCCTCGCCGTTCCGAGCACAAACCTGAGATTATTGATGCAGAGCCTGATGAACCTGAACCAGAGTCAAGTGAAGATGAAGCACGTCATAGTTCAGAGAGTGAAGACGATTTGGATGAAGAGGAGATTGAGAGACGTCGTCAGGCTGTTAAAGCAAAACTTGCTGCTAGGTATATAAAAACTATATTTTAAGGAATTGAAACAAGTTTCAATCATCTTACTATTTATTCTGATATTTTGTGCTTTCTTTTATCATATGTGTTAAGGGAAGCAGAAAAAGAAGTACTTGGCAGGGATGAAGAGGAAGAAATGATGGAAGGTGATAAGGAGGAAAGTGGTTCATCAGATACAGAGTATACAGATAGTGAAGAGGAAACAGGTTAGTCTTAAAGCAGGTAATTTATATTTAAGTGATGAATTGATATGGTGATTTTTAAGTTTCTAATATTTTCAAGTCCTAATAATCATCTAATATACATATTTTTAACAATATATAAACTGATGAATACATTTACGCTGATTAACAAACATGTATCATGTGACAATCGTAATAATATTGAAGAACAATTTATACCAATAGTAACTCTAGGTCAACAAATATGGAACTTAAAATTAAAAAAAATAAGCTTTTTGTTTAAATTAACAATTTTCTATTTGTTAATTACTATCTTTAGGCTTTCTCGTGTCAAGTAAATTTTAGAACTAATTTAAATAGGTCCACGTGTGAAGCCTGTGTTTGTGCGAGCATCAGATCGAATGACTGTGGCAGAGCGGGAGAGGAAAGTTAAATTACAGAAGAAAGAAGAAGTGGAAGCGCGAAGAGAGAAAGAAGAGAGAAGACGGGAGGCCCTCAAACTAGTTGAAGAAACTATTCGAGCCGAGCAAAGAAACACACAGGTACTTTTAAAATTAAGACATGTAAAATAATTTGGAGACTCAGATGTACTGAAGTTATGGATATCGAGTTAGGTATTTCTCTTACGTCCAATAGTTCGACTTCGCCGCTTAATTTAGAGGTATTTTGAGGATTATATTTTGCAGATAACTTAATCAGACCGTCACGAATAAACTTTCGGCGTCTATTAGCATTATTGGTTAAATGTTGAACTTCTGACGATGTCATACATGATTGGATATCAGCCCTGATGACATCTTCTACAAAATATTTCTTCCCAGTCGATACAGTCGCTTGTAAATTTTTTTTCTTTATTTTTATTGAACCATATAATCCGACGATCTTTTCTTTGGTGAGATTTTCAATAAGAAACTAATATTGCGGGATTTATGTAATCCAGCGGCATTTTTTAGATTTCATAGTATTGAATATTTTAGTAAAAGTAAAATAAAATTCTATCAAATAAAAACCTCTAAAATTCTTAACAAATTCATAATTGTTGTCGAAGAAAAAATCATTGGTGAAAGCTGCAGATTAAAAATATTTGTTGTTCCTTAAGAAAAAAATGTTTAGTAACTTAATTAAAGAAAAAATGTAACATTGTTTTAACGGAAAATAAACTCGACACAGATGTTTAGGTTCTTGTCATCGCATCAATCCCAACTAATATTATAAACGTAATTGTGAAATCAACATTTTAGTTTGTTCTATCCCATTTACTTCCGAAAATTGCTGCTAATTATCTTAAATTATTCGTTGAAAGACTATGTTTAATTGATAGGTTTTGTAATTGCTAAGTATGAAATATAATTGATCGTTTTAGGTGGAAGCCAAAGAGGCAAATATTGAAGACGTGTGCACTGATGATGAGAACGACGAACTTGAATACGAGGCGTGGAAATTGCGCGAGATGAAGCGCATTAAGCGGGACAAAGAGGAGCGCGAGGCGTGAGTACTAAATAATTTCGTACCTTGTTTCTTACAATGGACTAACAGTCTACACCAGTTTGTCAGCTGTTTTAATATGGATTCCTGTTAGCGAGTGATTCGGTGGTAACTATATTTATTTTCATATTTTGCTTGGAGGCTTGCATAGAATTATCGTGATATACTCGCCTGAAACGAAAAAAAGGTTTGTACATAATATAAGTGTATTTAAATTATAATAAATTTGGATTTTATGTTTCCAGTGTCGAGAAGGAGTTATTACAGATAGAGCGGTTGCGTACTATGACAGAGGAGGAGCGACGGGCGGAACAACGGCTCAATCCGAAACTCATTACTAACAAAGCGGTCAAGGGCAAGTACAAGTTCTTGCAGAAGTACTATCACAGGTGGGTGATACATGTAGTGTTATTATTTCAAAACCAAGCTATATTTCTGAAAAACTATTAACTGTCGTAACAATGTTGTCGATAACATGGTTTACACACCACAAAATTTTTTTTAAGCTCTGTTGGCTTGAAGACACAGTAGCTTATTTCCCGATATTCTACTGTATTTTGTACATGTACTGTATACTATATATTGTGAGTTCGGTATTAAATGTTTCGGCTGCAGTCTATGAATTTACATATGTGCAAATGAAAATACACAGTAGGGACTATATTGCGCCCAATTAATTTTGGCCCAGAAATCTCTAAGCGTTAAGTGTGCCCTATACTAGGCATGAGAAAGCAAAAGGAAGAATTTGTAATTGAAATTGACGTTTAAGGTTATTGTGGTGCTAAAATGAAGTTTGCTTCTAATTTGCGGATACGTGCGCGCTACCTGATGTCTCAAAATCTAGAAGTCAGAAGTTAATATTTTAAATTCAATAATAATAGCTTTTACAGTTCCAAATTTTTAAGCATTTATACTTTCGACGGATATGTAATATATCTATGTTATAGTTGGCACATGTTTAGAAGAATAGAATTGTAATTCAAAGTTTGATTTGTCTTTATATATTTAGTCTTAAAATTTAAATTGTTTTCAGAGGGGCATTTTATTTGGATAAGGAAGAGGATGTATTCAAACAAGATTTTTCGGGAGCTACTTTGGACGATCACTTTGATAAGACTGTTTTACCAAAGGTTAGTCATATTTATTTTTTAATAATTCTTATATTGCCAGAGCATTATTTATTACAAACTTATATGAAAATCAGTGTATGTTGATATTTTTCGCACTCAGAATTCTAAGAGATAGGTACTGTGTAGCTCTTTTAAAAATTTTTATATGGTATTTTGATTTCTTTAAAAGAAAAAATATCAAAAGTTTTATTTTAACTTTAGAGATATATTAATATAAAATAGTATATTTTATTGATTTATTATTGTGTATTTATTTCTCTCTCTTAGGTAATGCAAGTGAAAAAGTTTGGCCGTTCAGGACGTACAAAGTACACACATCTCGTGGACCAAGACACTACTGAATTTGACTCGGCCTGGAGCAATGAGGGCGCTGCAGCGCGACTGGCTAACAACCGAGGCGGCATGAAGCAGGTGTTCGAAAAACCCTCATCAAAAAGAAAACATACAACGTAGTTTACCGCGTATTGTTCCGAATGTATATATATAGACGACCGACAAGGATGTAGTTAGTATAGCTGCCTTTTTCATTATGTAAGGGTGTGAGAAGTGTGAATTAATCATTATATTGTGTGAGTTCATTTAAGAAATAAATATTATATTAAAGTAGTTTTTAGTTTCATTTATAGACAAAGAGTCCGTTTATATTATATACTAGCAGTCCCTGTTTAACTAAAATTAATGATAGAATAAAAATACCATAATTACCACTTATAAAGATATCTAAAAATTAAAATCCCAACAAAATCAGTCTAACAGCTTGAAGATGAAGCAAAAGAAACAAAATAAGATAACAGATAGGGCAAATTTAAACGATTCAATGGCATATGGCAGGCTTTGAGCGTGTGAATTTTGTTTAGGTTTAATAATTAACCTAACTTACATAAAATGAAATTATTTTTCAAGCCGTATTATATTTTTTTTACCAAAAATCGATGTCGTCGTTTGTGACATCTTATAGAGTTGAATAATAAATCAGGTATTAGTAGTTTTTTTTTTAAATAAGCTTTAAGTACTTATTCACTTGTTTTTGTTTGTGTAGATATCAAAGAATGCGTAAACCCCTTAAATTCCTTTTTATCAATATACTTACGAGTGCTCTCCATTTCTTTTATAAGCAATAAAGGTTTCAGATGTAAGTGGCTAATTCGATTATTTTACTTATAATAAACATGGGTACGTTATCAAGGCAGTTTGATTATCTAATAAAATAAAATTAGTATTCTGAACATAACCGACAATATTATAATTCATCTAACTTTACCCAGTCACTGCTCCTAAATTTTAAATTAGCTATCGGAGTCACGATAAGAAATTCATGAAACCTTAATGAGATAAGGATGAAGGAAGTTTAGATAATACTCAAGCACAAAACTAGCATAAAAATGCAAATTACGGCTTTTCAAGGCGGCTAAGTGGACTCAACTGATCAGTCATAGAGATTTAAGCAGCAACTTGGAATATATAAACTCGTACTAATGACTGATACAAAGTTATTAAAGTGAGCAAACTAAGACATGGTTGAGGAATTAAAGCTAAGGAAATAAGTTTTAATTACAAAGATTATAAAATGCCATATTATTATGGGAAATTTTCAATACCTAACCTTTAGATCACAAAAAACTAAGAGGAATACCTACTTGTACTTTGTTTTATTAAAAAAATACAATACGCATTTAAATGAAATAATTTGATTTAAGTATCCAGTAGTTTGAAAGCACGTACAGCAAAATTATTATAATAATTTTTTTATTCGTATTCGGTAGAATAGGCTTTTTCAATGTTAAAATTTTGTTACAAATGTATATAATTATTAATGAACTGTAGGACTTTAAATGCACCTTTATTGGTAAGTCTTTACAGAGATGATATTTAATAGATGTACCTACATATATCACTATATAAATATAAGTATCTAAATATAGACAGATACCTACTAATCGTTTTGTTATATCTGTACCATAACAAGATGTTACAAGGTTGCGTTTTTTGCATTATACTAATACGAATTATTATGGCGCGGTTGTCCTGCTAAGCTATAAAAAATATAGAAACATAGGTATGCCTAAAATCTTTAATTTTTTAGATAGAACATTTAAAGTTTTCTGCCATTAGAGGTCGACCATAATGACGGGGATCAGGATGAGGCCCAGAGCGGCTTAAAGCATCTTTTTTGTAAGCATAAAAACGTCTGTTCGAGTGAGTATATTCCAATTTACTTTCATTCAACTTCCACCCACATATGTTATTGCTAGTTTGGCAGAAATAATATCGCTGCTCCGGTATTTTCTTAGACCTCTTTCTAAGATATTGAATACGACCTCCATCTGGTTGAGCTTCGTAGAGTACTTTTGACACGTATTCATCGATTGGCCTCATAATCGAGTTAGGTATTTCTCTTACGTCCAATAATTCGACTTCGCCGCTTAATTTAGAGGTATTTTGAGGATTATATTTTGCAGATAAGTTAATCAGACCATCACGAATAGGCTTTCGGCGTCGATTAACATTATTGGTTAAATGTTGAACTGCTAACGATGTTATACATGGTTCGATATTAGCCCTGATGACATCTTCTACACAATATTTCTTCCCAGTGGATACAGCCGCTTGTATTATTTTTTCTTTATTTTTATTGAACCATAAGATCCGACGATCATTTTCTTTGGTGAAATTTTCAATAAGAAACATTAATATTGCGGGATTTGTATAGTCTAGCGGCATTTTTTAAATATTTTATAGTATTAAATATAAAATATTAAAATATTATTTATAGTAGTAAAAGTAAAATAAAATACCAAAAATAAAAATTCTAAAATTCATTACAAATGTCAACAAATTCATAAATGATGTCAAAGAAAATACCATTGGTGAAAGCTGCATAGACTAAAAATGTTTTTTGTACCTTAAGGACAAATTATTCAGTAACTTAATTGAAGAATGTCTTTATCGTTCTTAAACATTTTTTCCAAATAAAATTGTAATATTTTATCTGTATTGATCTGCTAATTTTTTTTTGTAATATTCATAAGCACACATCGAAGCTTTCATTATACTTAAAGGTCAGACCTAAAGCTCTCATTTTTGTTTACAATACTTTTGCAAATCATGGACTGAAATGTCTATCATAAATATCTTCGGCACTATTTTCACATAGTTTGAATATTATTTTGTTGTAAGTAATTAGTTTAATTAACGCGGTTAAGTTCGAAATCTTCTCTTCATGCGGGATTTTTGGGTAATCCTTTATTAACTTGTATGGAAGAAGTTGTTAGAAAACTGAAGTTATGACATACGTCCGGACGTAACTTGGTAATATAATGTTATCGCTTATTCTCTTGCAATACATTATAGCAGATAAGCATGCCATATAAAAACTATTCTAGTATTAAAGCTATTCTACGAGCGCAGGTAGGACTATGAATTTTATCTAACTTTTACTTGCAAAGCTCATTTAAATGCAAGCGGTAACTAGATTTTAAATTAGACACGTCAGCGATTTATCATACCTGCATAATTTTCTGTTATTTACATACTTTAGGTACAATTTCACACATGGTTCTTTCCGCTTTGCATGTTTCAAAACGTTATTTAGGACTAATCATTTTTTACAACTTGTACCATTAAAAGCGAATAAGTATAAAATACTAGCTAGAAGTTTTAATGTTTTATTTACAATAGAATATTTTATTTAATTTAGATCGAGTTAAACTAATCCGTGACAGTTTTGTTACAAATTAATGTTTATATCGAGGAATTTGTTCTAATAGGTATCTATAATCTACTCATAATAATTGTACAAAAATCTACTATATTATAATAAGCAATATTAATAATCTGCAGCAAGCGGGAAATGTACAGGGGTCCCGTCCCCTAATCTCTTGGCTGTACCATTAATCATATCAGTCGTCGCTTCTCGGAGATCATACGCCATTCCGATTTTATTAAAAAACCGGATAAACCATGAAGTAAAATTGAAGAAGTCAAAATGTTCTGCTGCCTTATAGTCGTAAGGGAAAACGTGGTGGTAGTTATGCCAACCTTCACCCAATGTCACTGTTGCCACAAAGCGGTTTTCTCGTGGGATAATGTTTCTGAAAGAAGTATAATAAAAATATATTGAATTCTATCACTAGACAGTTCTTTTTGGAGAATTTCTCGCTCACTTCTTGGCACGTTCTCTAAAGTCAATATAATAAACTTACTTGTTATAAGTTTTGTAGCCATAAGTATGTGCTAGACTGTTGACAGTCAGCTCACTATGGAACATACATAAGTAGCGCAAGAACCACTGCCACGCTATTGCACATCGCCACCCTTCATTCCAGCAGTACATCGATATCGCGATAGGTTGGATGAAGCATAGCATTAGTTTGAAATACGTGAAGTACCTGTATACAAAATGTTTAAATCATACTAATATATATGGGGGTTACGAAATGGTAAAACGCCTTAATTTTGCAACAATACTTGTAGTGTTCATGAAATATATTTCCCACATTTTTTTTATACAATAGAAAAGCAAACGAGCATAAAATTCACCTATACTAAGCGATTTCTGTCTACTATGAACACCTCCAAGATCAGTAGATCTAGAAGACGCGTTGCCAACCTTAAGGGCATAGCTATATTACATCATTTACCATAATATAGTAACGTTCTGTTGCCTGTCTTATTTATTGTTATTTCGAGTTTTTTTTAATTTATCGTTGAATAATATATAACAAATACAGCTCTCAGTTGAACTACGGCCACGACTATTATTTAAACCAAAACATAATAAGCTACTTACCGATTATAAAACCGTAGTAAGGGATCGCCGGTAATATCTGTCATATCTAATTGCTTTCCTCGGAGAATAACTTGATCGTTTTTTTTAAGCATCAGCCAGCCAATATGAGAGAAAAACAAGCCACGGTTGGCATTGTGTGGATCGGCCTCTGTATCACTGTATTTGTGGTGGACGCGGTGATCTCGCACCCATTGCTCCAGAGAATTCTGAAATAGTGTTTTGATTATAGGCGGTCTTACACTAGAGGTAAACTATTATTGTGGAGGCTCATGCCGCAGTAAGATGAGGTAGATAATAACGACTTTATCTTAGGTAAGTAAAACTTCGCTTGCAACGAGCGGCGGTGAGTCCAATGAATTTGTAAAAAGTATATCTGTCGTGTATCTTAAGTGATCCTCATAAAAATATTTGAGGTTCAGACGATTATCTGTCGCCAGGGAGATTTTGGGATGATCAAATATTTGGCTGCTGGAGCACTTTGCATGTAATAACGTGGCAGGACAGATGCTCGCAAAAATATTACGTCGGTTTATTTCTTATTTAATTAAACTGTAAGCACAGCTGTTGCTCGCAACGGCCGATTTCATAACGCTCATTAAATTTTGAATGCATAATTTGATGTTCTTTAAAATAAATTTGGGATTTTCATAAATCATATTAATCTAATAAATATTACGGTACGTGTCCGTGTCCGTATAGAGAAATGGGATTATGTGAAAATTTTGTACTAAGTACCTATACAAAAACAAAATACACTTTTAAACATTTAAGGGTATTTTATAATTAATGCCGGTGTTGAAGGTGTTTGTACACTTTCACTAGAATTTTCATTGGATGTATGAGTAGTCTAATTCATAAAGAATGGCGGAGAAGATTATACTATATAGTAATATATTATAATTATTTATATATTTAGCATGGACAATTAACGTAATGTGAAATCTACCTGCCCGGCGCTCGCAAAGGCTATAAGCATTATTATCTTCAATGGTAGTGTAGCTTTATAAGCTTTGTGAGTCCATAATCGATGTGCTCCTCCAGTGATTCCAAATCCAGTCAATATATACATAAATACGGCTGAAAACAAATTCCTTGTAGTAGCAACGGCATCGATAATGTAATTGTTAAAGAACAACAACTGAAACGAAAGACTAATTTCGATGTTTGTTTTTATTAGTGTTCGTATTTAGGTAACATGTATTTTGAAAACTTACTGTTCTTCTTATTTTTCTCACTTATCTATGACTTTTTTATTTATGAAACTTTTAAGATTATTTTTATATTGATAATCTATATTTTAATTTTTCATTCATTTTTAAAATAATACGACACAATTATGAAACACATTTACAACGTGGTTTGAATGATTGAGTTAAGAATGATATGACTATATTTGCTAAGAGTTTCGCGGTAGGTATAAGGTAAATGTATAAACAATACAATCTGCATTCACGAGTGCTATTCTAATTTAATGAAAGCAACTCCGCTGAAATGGTAATGAATATGTGAATTATAATCCTTCCTAAATGCAAATTTTGGTAGCGGGTGCCTATTGTCGATAGTTTGGTTGAAATAATAAACACAATCTAGCGAAATAGAGCATACGTCACATACATTATTTCTGACCTCATTCCTAGCATGATTTATTAGACACACCTAGCTAACTAACATTTATTTCTTTTACGCAAAATCTATTTACAACAATTACTCGAGTGGGTAGTAATAGACTGAAACTTGTATCTTATCTGTGAATGGTCGATTTTAAATATCGGCAATTTTGATCAAAATTATCTAACTTTCATATCATTAGTCCGAATTCGTATAAATGAAGTTCTATTTTAAATTGGAGTTACAAATATTATTTATTTATTACGATATATTTCCCTTCACATCTATTGAAAAGAATAACACATTATTTGTGGATATGCAGTAGCAAGCAGACAATGTTTCAAAGTTTCGTATATGAAGACCGTAATGTACTGATAGTAATATAATATCCATACATGGTAACTTATTAATAACTCTTTTTCATATATTTGGTAACGTATTACAGTACATTCTCTTTAATATCTAATATGTAATTTAATAAATAATATATAATATGTAATTAAAGAACTAGGCTCTCAGTGTTGCTCGGCTAACATCGTAAAAGTTAGGTTTACTGTTTTGATGGGTTCACGTTTTAATGATTGTTACAGGTCAAAATAGCTTAACTTTAGATATAATTCAAATTGAGTAAATCACCCGTATTGTAATAAAATATACAAGACTTGAGCACTGAAATAACAATGCTTATAAACACTACTGAAAAAGTATAGATTTTATAAATAAAGATTAAACTTATTATAAAGATTCTTTTGAATTATTTTCGCAGAGAAATGAGATCTTGATATATATTGTAGGAATTATTACAACCGTTAAGAAGTTTGGAATATTAATGATAAACAATAAGTTTGGATAATTTACATAGCATGAGTTCGACTTTGAAATTATATAATAATATTCTTACCAAATAGAACGGTCTGCCATTTAACCGGAAAAGCGTAATAATAACACCAGTATACGGCGATGAAGTGGTACAAAATTATAACAATCGCCGTGGTCCATTTCACGTCGTTTTTGAACCCCAAACGTTTTTCGAATTCACGAAATCTTTCACTCAAAATAGGCGCCGGTCTTCTATGTTTTGTTTCCGTCATTGTTTAAATGTATTAATTGTTTAACCACTCGATAATATAAAGCATCGGGATGTTGTAAGTGATATTCATTGGATGCCCTTATTTGCATTGACCTGCTTACATTTTAGAGTATATTTTGTTTGTTGTTTTAATTTATGGGCCTTTACTTTAACCTAAAAGTATTAATTACATTGTCTTTTATCAATTGAAATGTAAATTGTAATTTTATGTGTTTGTTATCATTGTATATTTAAATCACTGTAATATATAAAGTGTTGTATTTCATTGAGGTAAGTTAAGCAAAAAAACAAAAATCGCTTAGTTTTAATTACGAAAGTCAATGACAGACAGGTTAAACGAAAAAATGTAGTAGGTTGATGCATTCATATCTTTCCTTTTCATAAAGTCAAAGCTTACTTATCGGGGACTCGTGACTTTGAATTATTCAATTATTTCTTATTGCATTTGAATAATTTAGCCTTATTGATTTTGAAGACAATAGAAGCACAAATTAACAATCGAATTTCGTTCTCAATTTCCTTTCAAATCTGAAATGTCAGTTATAAATTTCCTTTTATCTCGGGCTGTAAATAATAATCTGGCGCGAGGAATCTTAATGATCCCTTAATCCATATTGATTTGCACATTATTCTTTTAAAAGCGAAACCTTCACGCCAAATATAATTATGTATAAAATAAATATCTTAAATGGAACAGGATAAGTTTTACTTCAGTAAAAATAACGTAGTATTTATTGTTTTTATACTATATACGTATGTACGAATATTGTAAATTCGTAATTATGCTCATAGTGACAGGAACCAGTAGTGGCCGGTAGGTTTTCTGTCCTGGTATCGTTATCATTATCATTTTTTCAATTACATTGAATTACGAAAACGAATGTAATAATTTCTGGCATAAAAAAGTTTTATAATATAAGAAACAATAAGTCGTAAAAACTGAAACTTAGATTCGCAAAATTAGTTAGTAATATACTTTCGGACTATTATATTATTATTATGTCGAACGTTTTATGAGATTCTCGTATAATATATTGATATAATGTTAAAGGTACGAGTGGAGTCAATTGTGTTGTACGTAAATGTTTTAGCTATAATAGGAAATGATTTTACAAACTTTAATTTTTACTGCTATTATTCAGAGGTCGAAAATTTGGCATGATTAATTATTAATTTAATTATGTATCGGGTGCCTGAGCGTTCAATAATATTTGTCTTAAATGAGAGTTTCTAAATGCTCAGATATGTTTAAATAATCTTCAGGCTCAGAGCCACAGCCGTGGTGGAGGAAGTAGCGAATAGACTGTGTGGTCATGATAGCGGCTAGATAAATACTGGGATACTGCCGCATACCGCATGCACTTTGTCAGCTCTTGCAGATTACGTTTCTCTGTAATCTTATTTCAATTAATCCGAATGCTGGCTATATACCACTTTACGTAGACATAAACAATTATGAATGTATAAGCGTCAATCATTTGTAAATATAAATAAAAGTGTCCATTTATAATAATCAATAGATCTAATTAACAGCTATTTTGTACAGCTACATGAAAGTAATATAAATTGTTCTTGTAACGGTAACGTAATCTATAAATATTTTTTGTCAGCCCATTTTTTTAAACTAATCTGAAAAAGGTTTGCTGATCTTGACAGTTATTTTTAGTGGAAAATGTTTCCAGTTATGTTGTTTTCGGAACATTAAATTATTTAAAATTAAGTTAAGAAGCCGTGGGAACAGTTAGGCAATCATACATTTGCAGTGTTAGGGTATCACATGAGGACGTCTAGAGGAGGAATGGCGAACCATTGTATATTATTATATTATTGTTTATTATTATTTTACAAAGTGTATAATGAAGTTTGTGATCAGTAACGTGCTCATAATTTTGTGTGGCGTGCCATTGGTTCTCCATCCCTGGGTTAGACCAATTTAGTTATATTTTGTATTAAGTACCTATTTTTTTTTAATATCTACCAGGCTCGTCAGGAATTTGTGTAGCGATCACTATGTGGTTTTATATAAATGGGTACCGGTTTCAAGAGAAATTAACGTTTGGTGGCGTAAAGCTTGTTCATTAGTGACTTTTAAATGAATATGTACATTTATTTGATCAGCAATCTCAGGCCTCAGCGCAATGCAGATAATTCAATCCAGGAATTAATAGCATTTAACGTAAATAGTAAATAACGTGATAAAATTACGCTTAATTCGTTTTAATTCATTCTCTACATTTTAATTGCACTTAATCGCCTTTATAAATTGATACACTTTTATTCAATACGAGATGAAACTGAATATATATTATAATTATTTAAATCTTGTATTAATTGGTTAGCATTTTCACATTAGCCATGACAGTTTTGCAACCACGATCCCGTGGCCTTGCGGGGGATATAAATGGCGGAAACCGGGGAATTTCTAGTAGGTATTCCCTCATAGTACTGTGAGAGACTATGTGGCTTGTCAGAAGAGTAACTATAGAAGGGCCTGTTCCACATAACCGGCTAGTGGTATGCGTCCTCCTCGTCAAAAAAAGCATTTTCACAATATTTATATGTTTTTTAATAAATACTTTTATTACAATTAAGAAATTTTCATGCCATAGTATTATACGTAATTTGACAAAACCAATATTAGATGGTTATATCATAAAAATTAAATACTACGACTTTGATACTATAGTTCTATTTTGCATTTCCATTTAAGTGGAGTCTTGGGAAGTTTACTAGTGATTAAAAATTCTATGAATTTAAAAGTATACTTTACTAGTGTATAACGAGCAAAAACTAAATCTAGGCAACATTTACAATACGTGAAATCATTTATTCATCAAACGTCACAAAGTCAGTTGGATACGGTACTGCGATACGTTTGAAACATTTTCACTCAATAAAAGGTGATGCTGCAGTTTGCATAAGGACATTCATATGCATGAGGCTACTGCTACTGGCTAGTACATGGAATCGCGGCTGAATGTAAATGTATCAGACTAGAGGAAATAATTCAGAAATAGAGATTATACAAATTACAAATGTGTGCTAGTGATGTGGGAAGTTCACAGAACATTCGCATTATTATTTTATTTGTTATAGTTTCCTTTAAACCCCTAACTAACACCTTCGGAACTAAAATATAAGTAAAGGAATTTTATACCTATCAATAAATTAAAGTGTATAATATCGAAATAACAGTGTCTTTTTAAATGCGAATGAAAGTATGTTTGTTATTTTTCGCTTAAATAGACCTTAATTTTTTAAATTATCTGTGCGTTTGTTCCGGCTAGCTTTCGCCACAGCTAGTCCACTTTATACGAGAGTTTCACTGCTACATAACTAATGTCATAAGGAGGAACTAAAGCGACTTGTATTTTGTGATTATTATAATGTATGCTATCTATAAAAAGAGCGCGGTGTAAACCGATGGACACCGCCATTTGCTATGTTAGGATATTTAGCATCGCACGACATTAGTTTAGATCTAAAAGTATTAATTTAAATTTAAATTTAAATACAATAAAATTTATAAATGTATTTCGTGTTAAATTTAATATATACAATTAGAAAATAATATTTATAGAAAATTATACGTAAGTTGCTAAGTCAACGTACGAACTGAAAATAGAAAACGAATTGTATTTCTCAATCAAAAAGCGTCTATATAAATCCTTTTGGCTTTGATGTCATTACAAGTATTCGTAACCAATAAAAACCGTGCAGGAAGCCCAATTCCGCACGATTCGTTTCACTTAAAATAGAAAAATGCCGTAACGTACAAAGCTTTGTGGAGATTTTTCAATTCGGTGAAATGGACAACGCTGTCAAAACCTTCGAAATGCATGCTTTGGATATCGTAATCGTTTAAAGCCATGGTTTCCGACTCAAACGTGCTTCTGATCACTGCTAGTCCTCTGTGATTCGAATTAAGCCGTACCCCAATTTCATATTTCAGTCGATGTAAACCTTTGGTGTTTGAACGAATAGTGGATTTTGAATGTGGAAACGAGGTTGAGGTAATATTTTTGGAATAGTCATTAATAAAATGTATCAATATCAAATTTACAAAATTAAAACAAACAAAATTAAAATATTTTGTGAATGAAACTACATACCCTAAATTTGATACCCCTAAAATATGAATAAATGTAATACAAAGAACAATATTTTTTTTGAATGCTATAATTATTATTGGCAAAGTTGGTTCTGAATTGTCTATAGATAGTTTTATAGGTTGGCGAACCCTGCAATATTGCTTGGTGCTGTCGTAATAGGTTTTATTACTGTAATTTGAGACACATCGATATCGTATTCGAGTAGAAACAGCACTTATCATTCCCTTTGTTCTGAATCCTGTTACAGTACTACATTTTTAAAGAGAATATTTTATATCAAAGTTCACCAAATTCATTTATTGTAAAATGTACATGATATTATCGAAAACAATACCTATATTTTACTAGAGATTATCAATAATAGTATGTATTGATCCGCTTAATGTTGAATACATTTGTGCTACTATTTTTTCCGTTTTAACAATATCGTGGAGAACAATTATTTCTAATAATATATATATTTTTTCATGTATAAGGTAGGCAAACGAGCGTACAGTTCACTTATGCTAAGCGAATACTGGCGTCCATGTCTGTCTCCAAGATCAGTAAATCTAGCATCTTTATTTTTATTATTGGTTATGAAAAGCTATACAATTTGGTTTCTTATATTTAACAACATTAAGTGGACAATAATTTTGAGGAGGAGCCGCTAGAGACGCTATTTGATACGTTTCGTGTCGGCTTCCTCCTCCTTTTCTTTATTTATTTG
>JAOSYY010000009.1:10549272-10588458 GCA_025727935.1 Hebomoia glaucippe | reverse complement strand
ACCCCCAATTTTCACCCCTCTACAGTCAACCCCTATTTTTATGTGGCAAAACGACGTTTGCGGGGTCAGCTAGTAATTATTTATAATATCTTATTTTAATCCATCTAAAATTTTTATAAAAAATTATACTGTGCAGTAAGACATATTTTGACCTCGTCAAAATGTCTTACTGCATAGTATAAATCTCATAAACTATTATAAAAATGGGAAACCTATATATAACATTGATGAAAATAAAAAACAACCTTATAATTTTTATTAATTCAGTTTTGTACGAGTACATAGGAATTATATGGTAAGCCACTTTTCTAATTACTTCGTATTCTGTACAATGAGCATACAATTCCGCTTATTATACTTACGTGAGGTAGAATTCATTCGCGCTTGAGGATTCATTTATATCGCGTAATATGAATTCTATGATGAAATCCATTTTAAATGCAATTTCATGTAGAAACTCGTGTATTATTCTACTCTCGTACTAAGTAAAATAATACCCCGTACATATAAATTTATAATACAGTATAGTATAAAGTAAAAAAAATACATACGTATAGTATAAAGTCTCTTGATTTCTAAGTTTTCATTACATATATTGTTATTTATAAGTGAAGCTAATAAAAATGTAAATAATGCCTTTAAATAGGACAATAATAAAAAGTTTTACGACAACAATTAAATATCTGAGCAGTCGAAACTTAAGTATCTATAACAATATTTATTATACATAAAATTTATTTAATATTCGTCTGAACCGAAGTTAATTTTAAAAATATCTAAATTACCTTTTAAATTAAATTAAAGCAAAACTTTAACCTTGAATTGACTATTTAATCCTCTTTTTAATTCGAGCTAAGTCTACTTTGGAGAACGACCAATGTCACGAACGCTGTGCAACGTCGAACTTATTTTAAGAGGCAATATTATTTTAAATTTAAAAAAGAAACACTTTATCTTTATAACTGAAATTATTTATTTAATAATATACAGACAGCTCCCACTTGTTAAACTATTGTTAATATTCTGGTTCATATGACAACATTGGCTCACAATAATTGAATTAATGTAACCCCTGATGGAGCTTTTTATTAAATTATTATATGCACAATAAACTGTAAAGAGCTTTGACAGTTGATATGGCTGATATTAATTAACCATGCATATTTAATTACATCATATGAAAACGTCAGTCAAAGGTAATGGTTGAAATAAATGAAAGACTAAACCTAGCCTTTGTTTAACCACATTTTGTTAATTATGTCCGACAATGTATGGATATATACTCAACAATTCAGCGTTTTTCTAGCAAAGTAACCTAACCTGGATTAGTGATATATGAATTGGCTTTAACAAAATTTGTATCTTTAGAAAATGTTTCAATTGATTAAAAAAAATCTGATTTTATATATCGTAAAGAAATATGATCAAAGAAAGAAATATACACGAGATTAATGCAACAGCACTACGATACACCATAATAGATTACAGCAACATTGCAATTAGAGGTGCCATGTAAGGCCTCAGCCAACTTCCTACTTGTCTGTTGACGCCACGATTTCTTGCAAATAATTTTCTAAGCAAATATTATTCAGATAAACAATATATACAGACTCAATTTCATAATTATTACACACTTCCTAAGCTCTTTACCTACTAATACATTAAAACCTTGGAAAGTAACGCTCATGTCTTGAGATGAATATATGTACTAATATTACAGTAATAGTATATACCAATAATTAATCGTTTCGATCAAAGCAACTCACTCATCTCAACATCCGTCATACATTAACAACATCTTTAAGCTTGAAACAAGATATTTGTATCAAAATTTAACGTGATATTATAATAATTAGAACATGAATTGAATTATCCGGTAAATTGGTAATTGATATGTCATTATCATAACTTAGCAGGAGCTAACTTTATAATTGCTATACATTGATTACGTACATATTTTACGGTATTTGTAAAATAACTTAAAACCAAAAAACCCCTAGTTTCCCAAATTCCGTTCACAGGTTATCATAGAAATTATGTATTTATCAAATATAAGACGATTAACAACTAAACGGTCTATAATGAATTATCTACGAGCATGTGAAATGAGTTAAATATAGTCTGGGTTTAATATCCTGGGGACAGCATATTTAAGAAAACTCTTAAGTATGCCTTAAATCTAAAATTGAAGCGTTCCCCGCACACGTTTTATAGGAAAGGAGTAATGTAGATGAAAATTGATTGGATTTGTTTATAAATATCTCTAAAGTAGGGATGACTTCTAAAACATCTATAATACATTTACAAAAATTGTCTACCTTTTCATATAACAATTCGCCCGGGGTTTAATAAAGATATTAAACAGCAGCCCAACAAAACCAGTTCTAAGTACGATTTTGGGCCGTAAATTCGTTTCTTGTAGAAACCTAAATGAAAACAATAATATGCAAAAAACACGCATTCTGAAGTAGAGCGCAGGGCAGTGTAAACAATATCCTAAGGACAGCAGATTATTATCTATAGTATGTGACAAATAAATAAAAATATAACTTATATTACGTTTAATGGAAGAAAATCCTATGTTAATGGCATTATAAGCCCTCTTTGAAATCTTGTTAAATAATAATGGTGGAATTTAAATGATCTCATTAAGACTGGAAATTTTGTCAATTTTAAGCTTGTTATGAAGGGATTAATATACAATGTATTAAATGTTTATTCGTACGCAAATCTTTTAAAATTATACCTCTTATTCATAAAACATGATGAGTATTTTAACTAATGCAGTCTTGAAGCCTGTTTTTTTAATTTTACCTCACATTACGCATTAAAATATGAAACTAATTTGCATATGCCTGATATGATAAAAATACTTTAGTCGGAAGAAGAAATCATTAGCTGTAAAAAATATTCAAGGGACCTTGTGTCACTAAGAAATACATTTTACAACGACATTGTAGTTTTTTACAATACAAGTCAGTTGTGCACTAATTGAGCCGTCTCTATTTCGCTATCTATTTTTTTCTTCACTCTAAATTTACATACGACCATACTTCCATGTATCTGCTTCATGCATATGGATGTCCTTATGCAACTCCAGCGTCACCTTTTATTGAGTGAAAATGTTTCAAACGTATTGCGCTTTGCTTTGCACCTAGGGTTGCCATTAGTTCTGACATGTAATCTATTTACGAGAAGAGAAAGTACCGATTAGTTACTTTATAATAACATAATATAATATATAGATTAGTAGATAAAATCAAATTATTATTTTTTAATATACAAGTACAGTGCATTCATTTAAATAGAATAGATATCAAAATTATGAGTTTGAAATTAATCTTATAACTGATAACTTGATAAGTTTTTATTATGTACATGGCAAATTACCTTTCATGATAAATGATATAAACAATAGGTTTTTTTGGTAGCTATTCCGTTTATTTATTATTTGTAAGGGTATTTTGTATGGTCAAACAAGCTAAATTATTAAGTTCTTATTTTATTACTTATTGTTTAAATGCTTTACACTTTTTACTTTATAAAAAAAATTATGCTACAAAGTCAATTTTAGTTTTAAACCGATGGAAGTAAAAGTTAATTGTTCAGTTATAAAATGAGAGTTGAATATGAATAACATTTATTCAATATGGATAAATAAGGTTATATGTATATACCGGATAACGCTGAAAAGCTTCAGTTGTTTTCCGAATTTAGTTATCTGCATTGCGCTTGGGTCACCAATAAGGTTTAATACTGTAGTTAAAACATTTTGCCTCTCAAAATCCTCTGCATGGTAGAGATATAAAAACGTATTAAAAATAAGCTATGTACATCTGAAGTTTAATGTAGAAATCTTTATAAAAATTGCACAAAATTATAACCCATATATCTGTCCTACAAATATAAATTTATATTATTATTTAAATTTGCAATTATTTAACGTTGAATCCTTGAGAAAGTAAGTTTGTTAAATAATCTTCAAAAATTACAAAAGTAAATAGTCAGTATAAACGCATTTGAATCAGACTAAAGAGAATTTGATTTCAATATCGTATTGAATTTAAAAGACCATTGTTTTTTAAATGAACTACAATATTAAGCGTTTATTTTACAAGATGGCCGATTGTGTGCATTTTCCAGAAACTCTTTCAAATTCTATTCCGTATTGAATGGAATTTAAATTGTAAAGACGATATGACGTCCGGTTCCGGTCCGATGTCTGTATTTCTGACGTATCATATTGCGGTCTTTTGCAAAGGGAAATTCGTATATTTACTTCATCACTATAAAATATTTGAGTATCTACACTTCTTCAATCTTTAAACAATATCAGCAATAAACTTTTATGTAATTAATTTTGGTATTGAAAATAATACGATATATAGACTGAGATAAGAGAAAATACGTTTCTAAAATAGGAATACGTTTGAAACAACAAAGCTTGGATACATTTTCTTCTCTTCCGTAATTCAACCAATTACTGAGACGTGAAGCAAAGCCATTTGTCACACGAGAAAAAAGAAGATGGGACGTCGCTCGGAGTACGTACAGTCGACTATCTGTCTGCAGACCTTTATCAAAACTGTGACGAAGCGTATTTACAAATGTCACGAAGGAAACGTTTCTAAATGAATTGTAAAATAATATCAACGTAATTGAATTACTTAATAGTAGTGGTCATTTTTTATAAGTAAAAGCAAGCTTGGACTAAATTATAATATAAATGATGATGACAACACAACACCTCGGCATCATGACATCATTAATTCTTTAATTTTTTTATAATTTTTTTGGTCATTCAGAGAGTGAAGTCGAAAGGCAAGCAGCATTTGACGGTCTTTCCGTCTACATATGAACATAGAATGTGAACCAAACAAAATTTATAAATAATTTTAGAAATTCTTACTAACCAGCTAATACTATAATATAATAAAATAAAGATACTATACTATAATAAAGATATACCAAACGAATGTATTAGAACTAAAAGAATAGAAATTCGTAAATTAAATATAAATATCTTACACCACCGGAAATCAAAGCCGCTTCACATTGCTTGGAACGGAAGGTGTTCTTCTCTTCGTGGCCTGTTGAAATATTTTACAGACCATTTCTTGTTAATTTTCCGAATTTCTGCACTAGTAAAAGGTTCAAGGTAATTTTATTTGATAAAATCTAAAGCTTTTATCTCAATGCAAAATATTACCTTTATATCCTAAATGAAGTTGAGAGTTATATGTAAGATCGAGATGGTCCAAGAATATTAGTAATTTTGTCTGCTAGAAATGTAACGAATGGTTCTTGGTTTCAGATGAAATGTCTTATTCTTAATATTAATGTATGTTTCAAGTGAAGCAAATCCTACTCGCTATCGAATGTAGACGTCGAAATGCTATGTAAATGGAAAATTTTATTCATTGATCTAAACTCTGTCTTCTTGGAATTGTATTTTACTCTTGTTTTATAAATGTCAAGTCAAACAATACATAAATTATACTTATCGTACATCTTATCTTTATATAGATCCCGATACAATGGAAATATCTTAAGAATATAATAATTTGCAAAATGTGGGTATAATCATTTTCATCGTCTACTATAATTAAAAAAATGTAAAAGTATATTGAGTATAGTGAAAATGGATATAAATGGTACACGAAAAATATTATTGTAAAAAGTTCCAATTATAAATAACTACGCTATTAACTAGACCGTTAACAACAAAATGCATACTGAACTTCAATTTCAAGCCAGTAACAAGTTTTATTCATAAAATTCAAATATAATGAAATGGCATTCAGCCGAAAAATTTAGTTTTGCGACGGTGACACAGGCCTGCAACATCTGGCAACCTTCGCTGTGGAGCCACAAGATTCCAATTTCGAACTGCCGATTTTTCTTATAACCTCCACGTTTTAAAGGAAAGTTTTAAGTAAGAATTTTGATACATGACAAAAATATATAATTTGTAGTATCTGTTAACTGAATACTAAAATTAATTAAATGTGTATGTGCTATTTGACTGTTTTAAGTTTGGATTCGGCGTTTTTCTCTTATACAACGTGTACAATTGAAAGATCTAAACAGTGTAAGTTAAAATCCTTGCAATCATAAAGTTCGACACTAAACGGCTTCATTATTCAAGTTTGACGTTAACGCTACGCATTTTTCTTGCGTTAATTGAAATTTCACTGGCCAATCAAGGAATCACAAAAAGATATTCAATTCGCAAAACGAATTACACACATGCAAAATAATGTTGAAACGGCAAAAGGTTTTAATGAGGCATTCGTGAAGAACTTTGTTGATTAGTGCTCACGTTGATGTTTCGTGAAATCTAATTAACAAAGTTCTTTCGTTATAGACGTTAAATTCCTAACAACTTCTAACAAATGCTCATTTGGAAATGACGTTGCAAGGGTTTCATGTTTCCTATATTAACAGAATGTTTCTTTTTTGATGAAAGTTGAAATAGTAATCAATATTGGTTTATCTGCTTCATCTTTAAAGGGATCTTTAAGGATTTGATTCTAGTGAGTCACAATTTTTTTACCTCAAATATTGTTAGCTGAACACTGCTTTAATTTTATATTCATAAAAAAATAGAACTGATACACTTCAGACATATGAAATGGCTTCTATAAAACCTGTTTAAAAATAAGAGAGAATTAGCAATTTAGCAGGCAATAGGGCCGTTAAGTTTTATTTGGCAGAACACTCGACGTTTGGAAATCATCCAATATCAATTTGTGTATATTGAGATCCATTTCGATCTCAGAATGAGTATTAACGACAAAATTAACCATTGCCATTCTTAATGTTTTATGGATAAAATCTTTTATTCTATGTAATCAAAAGTAATTTGTACAAACATTATAACCATATTAAGAAATTGAGGAATTATTTTTTTAAAGAACTTTTTATATTCTTTATATAAAAATAATTTTGTTAAAACAAATTTTATAAAAAGTTAACTTCTATATATTAAAAAACTTCAATTATTATATAGAACGAAAATGTATTGAAAATTTAAAAGTTCTAATTAATCAGCGCCTAAATTTTGAAAGCAGAAAATCTATCTCTTTCAATGGGTTTTCATTCAGAGTCGATATTAATATTCATTCAACTCATTATTTTTCTGGAGGGCCATGTTCTCAAAATAGAATTTTCATTCGATCTATTGCGTTGAATAAATATTATTTAATCATACAATTTTCCATACACTTTAGACATGTAGAAAATTATTTTAAAAACATAACACTATTTTTGAGGTTTTTCTTTGTCTCCTATTAAACACACGGATGAGAAATCTTTTCATATTTTATATAAATTTAACGTCATAACAAAATCTAGTAGATAACAATAAATTATATGTATCAAATATTATTTACATAATATTATTGTCATTTTTACTGAAAATGTTTCCTTGTTATTCATATTATGTAAATAAAAATAATTTTTAATCTCGATTATGTTACCTTCTTTTTAATTATCGGCATGTAGTGTACCTTTGTTCTGTTGTAAGATAAATTTTAAAAACATTTTCCTATGTGTGGACGCAATTTAATATAACAGGTACTGCAGGATATGGCACGTTCGCAATGCAAAAGCATTGTGGTATGTAGAATACTTGGAATTTAATCATAAGAGATAATAATACACAAAATAATACCTCTTTGTAACTATATTTTCCAAACTTGGATTGGGTTTGTTTTATAATGATTTTAAATAAGTATTCGGAGATTTTTACATCTCCTGTTTTATGTTTGGACATAATAATATTTTTATAAAAGTAACCTCAACTTATGTTAATCAATTATTACTGTTAAAAATGATTATTTAAACTTTATTAATGCTCTTTGAATCAATCGACATACTGTAATGTTTCTTTTTCCACAGTTAAAATAATTTCATTATTACAGGAAAATCTTGTACCCGCTAGTAGAATATGGAGTAGACAGAATTAACACTGTTTCACAGACCGTTTTCTTTAAAGGCATACAAGAACATTTTACGCCCTGCTCAACCCAAACAAGCTTTTTCTGTGTTTGTATTTTTCACACAATTTCTATATTCCTGAGTATATCAAGATTTTAATGTCAAAAATATGATAAATAGACAAATTATATTATTTTATTTTAATGAATAATGGAATATTTATTAAAGCTGAATAGTTTCCGTGTGTGTTTGCTTGAAAGCGCATAAAAAAATAAAACTCGTCAACATTGTTACATTATTATTCATTTATTTGAAAACGTCTTTACAAAAGTTTACGTATGCATTTCTATTATAATATGACATTATACGTCGATTTTTCGAAAGGTTAAATCAGAACATGCATCTACGAGTTTCTCTAGAAGTGATTGATTCGAGCGTGATAAAAGTAGAAAGGTGCTCTCTATCAAGTAAAGTAGACGTAGATTGAGTGTTCGACAAGATCACTATTGTATTGAGGTTGCTTTGAATATTTGCTTTGTGAATTAAAATTGGACATTTGAATTCAGCCCATAAAAAATCCATAGCGATACCCGATGTTTACTTACTTGTCAGAGAGAGGCCAATAACTATTCAATAATTTTAATAATAAGGGCTGACCTATTTATGTTAATTACATAAAAATATGACAAAGTTACTTTTATACTATAGTATTTGCGAATAAATGGATACCGTACCAACCTTGAAAACAAAAGAATGTCACTCATTTATTTTCACGAAATATTTTTTGAGAAAAGTCTTTAATTACGTAAAAAATATTCACATAAAATTATTTTAGACTTATTCTAACGCGTATAAAAGGTATTTTATGTATTAAAATGTATTATGAGTTATATAATTGTGCAAAGTTTAATTTTTCCAGCGTAATAGCAATGCAGTAATTAACATTCATTCATGTTTATTACATTTTGAACTTACTACCGTTAAATTGCGCTTTGGTTTGTGGCATATATAACTTCATGTAGGCGTTAAATATTTATTTAATTTTCCTCATAGAGTATTAAGTATTATTTCATTTTGTTGAAATGTTCTTAAATACCACGGATTGACGTAGTAGCCTACTTTTCATAAAATGTATACAAAGTTTTGAGTAACTAGGTGATTAAAGGTTACAAACAATTACACTACAGGGTATTAGAATAAATATACTTTTACCTAAAAATAATTTAAACAAATCGCCTCATTAAACGACCTTACTAACGAATAAAGATATATAAAAATGTATGTATAATATTAGTAATAAAGAGCACTTTATAGGATAATTTGAAAATGGCACAATATTCAAAAATATTCTCACATACGTGAGAAAAGTTAAATAAATTGATTGTAATAATATTATAAGGCTTTTATTGAACATTTTGCTTGTAGCAATAGGTAATATTGAATTTATTCGCGAAAGGTTAATGCGATACACCTGTCGTAGGGACCAAACTTGCTCAATACAGACCCTCATATCGAGGTTACTGCGTGGCCTCCGCCCGAAATATAAGAAACGCATTCACAGCAGGTACATGTAAAAGTTGAAACGTCATAATTTCCTGTTGTTATACATATAAATGTTACTTCCAGCTGAAAAATACAAAACGGTTTAAGACGTGATGGGCGAATTTTTTGCAATATATAATTAAGAATGCGAAACGTCGCATCAAGTTTGAAATTGATTAAAAATATAATATGAGGAAATTATATATCGTCGTAGATGCCCTGAAAAAAATATAAACGTTAAGATTTACAGGAGAACAGCTTCATTTCATTTTTTATGCAATAAGAAGGCAAACGAGTTACAGTTCATAAGCGATTCCTGTCGCCCATGGACACCTCCAAGATCAGTTGATCTAAAAGACCTTAGCCATATTTATATCATTTGGCAGTTTTAACATTCTGCTGCCAGCCGTACTTATTTTTTATTTCAAGTATTCGGCAATTCATAGACTAAAATCGAAACGCGAACAGCTTTTCACGACATTTTCGTCTATGAACGGTGGTCGTTATTTTTTAATATATAGGGTTATAATATATTCACTATTAAACAATTATATCTGGGAAGTTCATGCAGTATCGCTATTAATAATTTCTATAAGGAAGTATTTACGGTTTTAAAAATAAAAACAAAAGGCCAATAAAGTTCACGGGCAACAAAATACAGAAACAACGAGCGAACAGCAAGTTATTACACAATGATCGCAATATTCCGACCGATATCGCGCGTTTTTGTTTGCGTGAAAATATTTATACGACCCAGTTATCGTCATCATAAAACTATATTATCCATGCAGCGACAGTTAATTCCAACTTTTCTTTACATTAGCTAATTTTTCTAAAGAATCCGCAATATTCACAATATATCCGCAAATTGTTGATATTAAAAAATAAATTCATGTTTGTATAATCTTCCTGAAGTTTCCGCCTGAAGTTTTTACTGAATTGTTAATCTAAAAAATATCACGATATGTCTATATTAAGTAAGTTATGTTTATTGTAAAATATTTTATTTATTTATGTATTCATTAGAGAAATATCCATTCTTAAAGTTTCCCAATGCAATGGAATTGTATCTAAAAACTAAATTATATAACATACCATACCACTAAGCGACTAACTAATTCTACTACTCTAATATAACTACTTTACCATGGTCGCAACTCCCAAATTGTGAATTCAGTCAGAGTACAGCAGAACATATCTGTTTCCAAAGCAACTTCTTTCAGTACCCCGGTAGCCCGGGTCATCGGTGCAATATATACAACAAGATATACTTTGCGATTGAACGTATAAAATAGACATAAAACCATATCCTTAATCTCTAACAAACAAAACAAGTTCTGAACACTGTACCTATTTATGTATATAAAGAAAATTCTACACGGAGGCCGAGAAAACAGATGTGAAATAATATCATCACAAATGCCAAGAGAATATTTCCTTAGTCTCTCTCAAAAGAGCCTTTCCCTAATGAACACGCGTATAACATATACAAAAGCGATTGGTACAAATTGAAAGTTCCTCTATCTTAATATTAATAATATGAAAACATTTATATAGAGTTAATTAGGAACCAAAATCAATCAGTCGCATATCGCAAGCAATATCGTCTAAGTATTGCTGTACGTTACATAATATTTTATTAAATATAATATTATAAACTTAATCGTTATTTAATACTACTATCTTATGACTAATTAAGGTTAAGACCTTAAGGTCATACTACTTACTGAGGTCACTTTACTATGTATAAATAATTTAAATTATATTAAAACTGTTTTATTATGAAAAACCGTGACGGGTAAACTTCAACGGAGCTTCTGAAATGAAACGAAATAAAAACTTAAAGCTTTAATAACTTTTTCGTTTTTAAAGGGGCGATGCACCTCTTTGCACATACGTTAAATAAATCAAAATTTTTGCGCCAGAAATAAAATGGTATAATATTTTAAAATTTAAATACAAGTAGCGAAATGTTGGAGCATGCAGCGACCGCAAACAGCAATAAAAATTTTAGTTGAGGAAGAATTCGGATTACATTTCTATTTACATATCCTTTTTCATTTTAATTACATGAAAGGTCAATTATGAATGCCCATAATAACAAAAAACCACCGACCCACGGTTGATGGTAACTAAAACTATGCGAATCCTTAATAAAAATGAGTGCGTGGATAGCACTTCTTTCAATAAAGAAATCGTTTGCTGAGCTCTTACTTACTAAATGAACCTTAAACTTCTCATTTACCATCATATAACAACACACGAAAAATAAACTTTCTTATAATGTATTGAAAGTTTTAACTTTTACAACGTATTAATAATCTGATGGCTTTTAACAATCAACAAACTATCTTAGTTTTCTTAAAAAAGAATACTTTTAAATATCATCACTCATCATGAAGAGAAATGAAACAGATTCGTCAAAATTCATCAAGCCACACTCGCATTAACTACATAGTCGGCGAAATAAATCACTTTTCATGTATGTAATATATATACTTCAGTTATATCTAGGTATTTTTCATTATTTTAACATTGCTACTTGACACCACGGTTGAAAAGTCACATGCATTATGTATATATGCGGTTGAGTAATGTAAGGACTGCAATTTAACGGAACTCGGAAGATAGGTATCTCAGCCGCGAAGTTTAGAACTTCTTACAAACACTGGCGACACGCCAGACTGCTAACTTATCTCGCCAACTCCTCCGTACACTTCTAAGTAGTTTTTAGGGACATTTCACTGTCGAAGACGCGGACTGAATCGAGTTGAATATTCAAATATTACACTATTGATTATGTTCAACAAATGGTCCAATTGCAAAGCGGTTTATAAAGTTGTGGTCTTATTCAACAAATTAGTGATTATTATGTTAAATAATAGTAATAGTGTCCTATCTAGTATCCATGTGTAATGTAATGGTTAAAATCTTTTATCAAGTTTTTAATGATTTTTGTCGGTGATCATTAACATTTGCAGTGATATATAAATTAGTATTTAACTATATATAAAGTAATACATAAAGAGATCACAATTTCTCTTTTGATTTTCATCATTGGTCTCATCTTACAAATTACAGTACCTACTTTCCTTTTATTATAAACTAATTTACGTATGTTTTAACACGTCTAGAGTTAAAACATACGTAACGTCACATAATTACAAAGTACGTTATTTAAGTCATTGTTTTGTATGGTTTTACATTATCAACGTGAATATTAAACGGAAAACGATCCCAATTCTTACTGAAATTGAATTCTAGTTTCCCTTTTGTTATTTCGTTTCCAGATGACAATAACACTATTCAAATAACGCCGTGACGTACAATAGCAAAGTCGAATTGTTAAACAGATATATTTTAAGGTTTCTCTATATCTTTTTCATATTATATTTAAGTAATTGATTTTTCTTAACTGATTTTTATACCCTACAACTACAAAGTACGAAAAAACGTATGGTTTCAATTTTCACATATTTTTGTGATAGAATACTTCCACTTAATAAACCTGTCATGTCTGAAAAACTATAAAAAATGCCCATATTATTCGTAATATACTTTTTACTTTTGTAATATACTTTTCTTTATCTATGTTGGATCTCAATAGACGAGTGTTAAGCTTAGTTGTTCTCTCCCTCAGGATTACAATTTCACTTCTCCGTTAAGCAACGCGGAACATGATTATCCGGAAATAACAACGATGTGCTTCTAACCCCTTGTACCTCGGACTCTACATATGCTACTATGGTACAAATTAATCCTTTCATGTAATGTAAATGTAAAAAATGTACATTTAAAAAGTATACACCATGTTTTGGTATACAAATTTTTTTGGTACAGTAACTTCTAACACCTGAAGTCTTGGCTTCGGATTCCCGATAATAAAACGAACAGCGTTTCAAAGAATGTGGACCACTTATATCAGGGTTAATATTTTCAGTATATCGCAAAATTATAATAAGGCATACAAAAACCCCGATCTAACCCATATTATAATACAATAGAGGAATAAATTGGTTGAATATAAGCAACGTCTAAAAAAATTAAACTCAGCACGTAACGATAAATTTCTCCTCGCATAAAAAATTACAAATATTGACCATAACATATAGTACATACGGGTATACTACACACACATAATTGATAAGCAGTATAATATTATAGTATTCTAAGGGACGCCGCCAATACAAGGGACATAAATCTAATTTGTAGACGCAAATGTCAGGAGTTAGGGTGTAGTAGGTGGTATAGATTAGCTGAGGCGTTGGAGCGGTTTACAGAGCTAACTGCCAATCTTCATTGATTGCTCTGGCAGTAAGGAAGCCCGAGATTAATGAACGATCAACAAAACTATACAATACCTTTGATGTTAATTTAACGTTTATACCAGAATGTTTGTACGATGAAAATAATAAATCACGTTATATACTATGGCAATGCCGCTACGTTACAGTAGTGTTTGCGTCATATTTACCTACAGAAGCCTCGGGTACAATTTATATAAAATTATAAGAGACATAAGGTATATAATATATAAGTCAATATTTTCATATTAATATATAATGTGATTGTGTTTAAATTAATTAATCATGAAACTGTGTAGGTTTATGTGTCGGCGATTGCTACATGCTTAAATTAAATTTATTAATTAAAATATTGTATTTAAACTAATATTATTAAACTTATCTAGCAATGGTTGTCTGATAGACATTTTGGTTTTATATTTGAGTTAATATCATATTTATAAACATTTTAATCGCTCATATCTTTATTGCAAAAACACATAAAACTTTAGCTTTAAATATTTCTAGTCGCGCTGAAATGTTTTACGGGCAATACAGTGTCACTACTCTGGTAACAATATTATTATAGTGCGGCGATAAACACTAGCTTATTGCGGAGAGTGCCGTTATAAACTGCATTGAATACGTGAAATACATTTTGATCGACTAGTTGATATATATCTGAAATTGTCGTTTCGTATCTAATATAATATTTATTGCTATAAGCTGCGTGAATTGGAACTAGACAAAATGTTCGTATTGAAAGACCGGAAATACCAGGGCTTTTCACTAACTGTGCCCGTGATTCGTCAGTGTCGAATCCTTTTTTTTTAACTATTCATATAAATAACATTTCTAATATATTAGTAGCCTAGTTTATTACTTATTATATCAGCTATCTACTAGTGAAAGTCACGTTAAAATCGATTCGGCTGTTTTAAAAGACTTTTTAAACTGCGTTTATCGAAAATTATACTTATTTTTAAATTCTATATCAAGTGTCCCTTTTTATTTATGCATATAGAAATCGATCAGCAATGATACAGCAAATCTATCACATATGATTTACAATTTTAAAGTCTTTTGGTATACCAATAATTACACCTATAACATTTTCAATAATGACAACATATTTTAGTTAGACTATCAATCATAAACTTTATAGCACAAGTTTGTAACTTTCGCCAGTTTACGGCTCAGATGAATCGATTTCCTAACACATGTCTAAGAAAAGACAAATTTTATCTTTGAAAAATTATGACAATAAAACTGTTTGCATTAAAATAACGATAGTAACCGCTATTCAAAAGGTACAATCAGACTGAAGTCTTATTGGAAAATTTGGTTACTAGCGCATGTGATTTGACAAAAGACAAAAACCTTGCTAATTACAGCGTATTTGCGACATAAAAAGGTAAGTTTTCACAAAATTTCGTTAAAAAAAGAAAATTTTTGTAAAAGATAAAAATAAAAAACCAAAAACTTGGTTTTTTGAATTTTTCACATAAATTTTGAGGTTATGTGAAAAAAGTGCAAATACAAAAGTTTTAGATCTTTTTATTATCTACAACTTTGCCATTTGACTTTTTTCGATAAGATTTTTAGTTTTGCCGGAAATCGAGAAAAACCGTTTTTTACCCTTAAAAACTCACCCCCACCCCCTTCCCGACCTCAGATCGCCCGTAAATTATTTTTCCTTTAATTTTTATCATAGTTCTCTCCTTTTCTAATGGGTTTCATCCTATTATGATTTTTTTTCACTTTTCATTATTTTTAAAGGGATCTATCTTGGTCTATAATGCGATTTTTCGCTCTTTTAAACTGATAAAATGCCGCGATGCATAGGAAATCATGCTTCAGGCTTCAGGTTTGGTCAGTCTTCATTTTATTGCCCACCGGCACGCGACGTTAATGTCTTACTGAAGCTCAAACATTTTGCAGATACCCGCATAGTCTTGAAGTGCTACTAAGTGTTTCTCAACCCGTTTAGTATGTTTCAATTTTTATTAGTTTTATGAAAGCTTAAATTTTGAATAGGAGATTGAATTAATTAACGCATTTAGAGATGATTCTTTTAACCACAAGCCTTACGTCGTGAAGTTTTCTCTACTATATTTAAAAAAAAATCAATATAGTTGAAGATGTGTCTTTGAATTTTAAATTGGACATGACTTCAAAGTGTGTACGCTTAAGATCATTGTTTTAAGAATACTATTAAAATTTTCATTACATTAATTGAATATAATGTTAACAATACAGTGATTCGTTTGACTTCGCGGTGACTCTTGGCTTGCTTCCAGATCTCATTGGACCACGTCCAGTGAGTGTTCTCATTGTTATTCTCTGAGAATTGTTCGATCTATCTAAACACCCAGTTAAATGCTATTAGCAATGAAATAGGCTAGAACTTACCGTCATCTATATATATTAGTAACGTTAACGGAATATATTTCAATGGTTCAACCAATGTTTGGATATCTATGCATTAAATTATTTGATAAATCTATATAGGAAGACTTCAATATATAAAACTAAACAAGTATCTTTGTTTAGATAATAATTTTAAGTAAACCTTAGCTATGAAAACAATTACCACTCAGAAAGGTGTTTTCTGCTGATCTTCAAAACGATTCTACTCGTAAAGTATGCTATAAAACGACGATTCAAAGTCGTGAGCTGACATCATTTCACGTTCTATGAAGCAAAATTTCTGCTTGAAAAATCAAACAGACCTGTTCTTTGTTAAAAACATGATTGTTCTTCAAAAAATAAACGCATCCTAAGTGCAACGAAATACGAGTCATCAATTTTCTCGTATATTTGTACTATACACACACTGTGTACACGAAAACTTTAACCAGGTCTTTTGAATAATTTGTTATGAATGTTGTTTTCTTGTCGATGTTCAATTTAAAATAATATATTGAGATCTTTGACGATTTTATCATTTTTATTAAATGCAATATATTAAATAGCTTAATATTACATGAACTGATACAATAAATCACAAATTTACGATCATTTCTAGAGCGTAACGAATACATCGCTACAATAGCGAAGAATGCTAAAATGATATCGAAATAGCCCCGGAGCCAAATTGAAGGAAATATTGCTGTGACGTACATTACTATTGAAACGAGATCACTGTATTGCATACTTCATAACTTCAATTCGAAAAAAGACTTCAGAGAACTACTGAAATTTAAATTATGAAACTGATGTAGTAGATACAGGAAGATAGAATAGTATATAGAAGAAAACGTTTAATATCATATTATGATAGCATTTCTCGTTACATAAAAACATGACTTTTTCGTACACAAAACACAAGCTTTGTAGTAAATAAAGCTACCTCGTTAGGTGTTTGCAACATATGAGACAATTTTCTTCATGTAACATTATGTTACAGTAAATGGAAATTGTGTGTGAATATAAAAAATGTAACCTCTTGTATCTTGCGTAAACCCATGGGAGAGCCTTCAGATTTTTCCGTATTTTCTCGTCAAGACAGAACAATAAATTATGAAGACTCGGAAATGAGGTAGTGAATAGAAATAACAGGGACGTAAATTTGTTTCTTTATTTAATAAGAAATTTAAAACATTATGTTTCTGGGTAAAAACACGCGTCAAATCTTGTCAAAGTAATAATTTCCAAGGCTTTATTAATGACTTTATGATGCGAATTTCCGATGGAAAACTTTACCCCAAATATCACTTAACGATAAATGATTTTATTTCGATCACGTAGCGAAGTTTCGAGAAGACAAGTTCGAGACGAGTCCGGATTATCGACGGAATAAATCAGGAGACAAGGTTCCGTATGAAATTTATAGCGAGGAAATACGCGGCTTATCTTACATCACGGAAAATCTCTGCTATTCTTTTTTAAACTGCTCTTTTGAACTTGTTTTATTGTATTAATTAATAATCAATTGTAGTAATGATACAAAACATAAGTATATACTAGCAATAGCATTTATTGAGGCGATTGGAGCAAGGAGTGTAGGCTTCACAATCATATCGTAATGGGCTAAAATAAAATCACATTTAAGACAACACAAAAGACCTATATAATATACAATACAAATTAATTGTCTATGTATGTAGAGACTCTCTAATAAAATTAAAAATAATCTCTTAGTACCTATATGGAATGACTCAATATTTTATCAAAAGTTAAAACCTTCACGACTACACAGAGCACGCTTCCCACCACAAAGAGTATCGTAAATAAGAAACGAATGCATTTCACGGGCTAGGATTATATTCTGTAAAGAAAATAGAGAAATATTCTTAAGTTGAGACGAATATTAAATTTTTTATGTCACTAGCTTACTCTAAGTACATTTTGAGTTACATTGAACTGTCTGCTGTTCAGATGAATAGTCATAAAAAGTATGTAAAATAATAATGAAAACTTTAGTATTCATGATTATTTTCAATAAAAAATAATACTGATACCTAAATTTTTTACTTGATATAATTACTTTTAAAATTTTAATATTAGCTGTCCCAGCAAACGTCGTTATGCCACATAAATATATAGCGATTAAAACATGCGAGTTTTTTGGAGGGGTTGAAAATGTGGGTTATATGTTTTATAGGATGTATCATAAAAATATAAACAAACAATTGTGGGTAAAAAAATAATAAATAAAAATTTAGGAGTGGACCACCCTTAACATTTAGGGGGATGAAAAATAGATGTTTTCCAAGTCGGCAAACTAACCGATGTTCGAAATATTAAAACAAAAAATTACATTTTGTCTACGATTCAACGACAGTTTATTTTTTACGATAAAGATTTATAAGATATGCTGTGCTTTGCGACGGCTTCTGCCGTACGATATTATTATTATTAAATATTATTTGTTAATAGAATATCAATCTATTGAAGTTATTTTTATTTTCTGTATACAGTATGTACACGCTCGAGCCGGATATCATATTTTTTCACTTTCAGACCTTCTAATCTATAAATAGTACTGTCAAGTACAAACAACATGTTGACAAAAAAAATATTTTAGTCCGGTGAAAATCGAACGTAGATAACGGTGTTTTTAGCAACGATACCACCTTTATCATACCTGGCCATAGTGACCGTCGTTTATATACTTGTATGTACATGAGACCGAATACCTAATTAGTAGGTTTCCTCACAAACCGCAGTCACGTAGATTGTTACAATTGACCTTCAGGTATCTGATAATTACAAACATATTTAAATACGAGTTGTTAGACTCAAGCAAACAATTCACAGAAGTTATTTCAGTCTCTTTATCAAGCGAAAACAACAAAGTACGGGAGAAAATGAAAATGTACTATCTTTTGTAGCGTAAGATGCTAACATTTTCTACTTAGCCCGGTCTATTGTTTAAAATTATTTCTATGAAAACTTAGTCCACGCTAGTGCTAATGAGCTGCTAAACACACTTACCTTGGCAGCACTGATATTTGTATTACGTGTTTGTTTTATTATTCGTTATGAACTCATATTTTTAATAATGTTGCGGAAAGAGTTTATGAGAAAATTTAAAAACTCCAATTTGTTATATTTCTATAAACTACAATTGACTAATCAAGTAACAATCTTTAAATATAAGTGAGAAAATATTTAATTTAAAACCAAATAGTTAACTCATTTACTGCCCGTAAGTACAATTAACTGCGTTCAGGGAGGAGCTAATTTTGTTTACTTATTCAACATTTAGTAATATATATGGTATAGAAATATCATATATTATTAAAGATAAACGAAATTGACAGTAAACACTACTTTTATATTAAGGTATAACCTAAATTTTAATCTCATTTAACGTTTATTCAAACAGTTTTTTATAAAGTTTCGATGTTATAACATTTTCTTTTTAAATTTCAGCAATATTACATATAGACAAGTTATAACATATCGCTTTCATATTAAAAAGTAAAAGAATGAAGAATATTACATAGATATGTCCAGTTTTCCTAACATTTTGAAATGATTCGTTTAAACACGATCTCTAAAACGAAGAAATACATTTCGAAATTTAAGTGGAGCGTAAGCTTTTAGTTGCACATGCTTCGCAAGTGTGACATTTGCTGCTACACTCCAAGACAAGTGTTGTGGCATGACAATTAAAATATTTAATTTAATATAAGTATTTTAATCATTTTACATATACCCACTAACGGTGTTTAGTAACACCATGAGTAGTTTATTATACTGTGCAGTATAACAGTTTAATAAAATTTTAACACATCTTCACCTCGATTTTGTAACAATGAGTTACAAGTGACTATTACAGCTTTTCATGAAAGACCATATTTCTTATAATTTATTAATACTTTCACAGATTTTTTAAACGTTATATAAATGTACGTCATGATTTATAAGGTGTATGTGTCACCTAATGTGGTACAGGTTTCATACACACATTTTCAATATAGACACGTACTGATAAGAAGTTTGAGCATTCTTAAAAAAGGAAAAAATAGTTATTTAATATTTAAAAAATATTATGAATAGTATTGTACTGTTATGATTTTAACAATTCCTAATATTTTAATTCCAAATAATGTATTATAGATATTGCAAAATTTTATGATAGACCTTATTAGTTTGCCCATTGGTGTAACTACTACAAATGCAAACGATTTCAAATCAAGTTACGCTGACTTCATTTCCTATGGGAAAGTGCCTCTGGAAGTTTGATCTGGTTTTAAAATTTTTGAAACGGTTTTCGATTTCAAAATTCATTAAAAAAATATCGTACAGTTAAAAAAATAAAAACAAGAACACCTACCCTAGTTCGATACGACCGAAATGCATAGTTTATTTGGTTCAAATGTAATTATTTATGCATGATAGTAAGGCGCTTTATGTGCCTGATGGTAAAAGCTGCATAATTGAATTATTAAAACAAAAATTATTTACCATTATTATATTTGCCAATATGAAAACAAAAAGCAAGAAAATATTTACTTAACAAAAAATTCTCATAAATTTCCAACTTAATCAAAAATTAATAAGTTACTCGTTCTTTATAGACTCAAAGCAAACCTAAATTACTTTAGTTCCAATTCATTGGGAGTTTTCAAAGACAGTTTTTCATTCGAAACTGTTAGGGACGCCTAATCAACTTTAGGCTGCTGTCGAAGTCATTTCGGACTTTGAAATAGAAACTTTAATATTAAATTGAAACACGACTTTTTTGTTTTTAACAAAATCTTTAGTTTAATCTGTACAGAAATTAAAATATATAAGGTCTTAAAATTAAACAAAGCCATGTTCATGTGCTAAGTTTTTAGGTTCATCAAGAATTGCTTTGTTTAGTGTTATGATAATTATAAGGCCTCTTGGGTATTTTAGGCATTCGTTTAGCTGAGAGTATATCAGTGTTAATTAAGTTTATGACGTGACTTTACTCTACGTGAACTTACAAACAAAATATGCATCTAAATTCTGCGTGAACAGTATTTTGATTGTCTTTTTCTTAATTTTATTAAACGGGACACCTTCATATGAATTTTTTGAGTGCTTCTACTCTTATGGTCTCGACTTCTAAGGGATTGCGGTATTATTGACGTAGTGTTTTGAAACTTGTTTAAGATGGCACCTGCTGTGATTCAAGAGAATCGGTTATAAAGCAATTAAAGCCTGTGGAATATCGACTATTGAGTGTGAGTGAAAACAATCCTTGTGTATGGGATATACATATTTTGTGCAACGTTTTAAAAAATATTTTAATTTACTTACTTCCAGACGGTAATTTCATTTATCTTTTCAACTCTGTCTTTTATTTATGTTTTGTATTAGGAAATATTACAAAATTATTGTGTATCCATATAATTACGAGTATTTTAGCCAAACCAAATCTCACACTCTCTCGTGTGCGTAATATTCTTAATAAGGGCTTTAAACTGTTTGCCTTCCTTAATCTAATATATAAAATTCTCGTGACACGATGTTCGTTCCCATACTTTTCCGAAACGGCTCGACCGATTCTTATGAAATTTTATATGCATATTCAGTAGGTCTGAGAATCGGCTACTATCTATTTTGCATCCCCCTAAATGTTAAGGGTTGTCCACCCCTGAATTTTTTTTATACAAATCTTTTTGTTTTTATTTTTTATACTTAAACATATAAAAATACATACAAGCCCAAATTTTATATATTTGTGTGGCAAAACAACGTTTGCTGGGGCAGCTAATAACTTATAAGAATATTATATATTATATATTAGTTTACCTTTATTTTTAAGCTATTCTTGTACTCCTAAAGACCAATTTTATTTTATATTGACCAATAACGAAGAGTTTGAAGCCATCATTATCCGCAATCGATCTCTTAAACCACAGTAAGTACTTAAAGCTTTATCATAGAACATGTACGAGCTTCAAGTATGAACGTGATATGAAATAAGGAACGAGTAGTTTCTTCTCCAATTTATTTGAAAACGAAGAAAACGCCGGGAATTTCAACGAAGACTATTTTATTGACAACTGCTCTTGGAATCGAAATAATCTTAATTGGTATATAACAATACATTTTTAATTCGGAAAGCGAATTAGATTTACTCAGAAAATACGTTGGTATCTTTCAACCATACCATTATTATTTTATTTAAGGAGGATATAAATTTCCGTAAAAATGCTAGGTTTCCTAAGTGTTTCAAAGTTTGTCGCCGAAAGGACTAAGATTATTAAAACTTTTAAGATTTAGTACTTAAGAAATACGATTAAGCAAGTACTTTAAGATGTTATTAAGAACTTTTTTTTTATTACGATAACTAAGCTTTTTTAGAATAAAAACAACAAAAAATTTATGTAAAAATACATAATTATTAAGACTCGATGACATACATAGTCTAACTTTTTAATTAAATTCAGTAATTTCCTATAGCAAATATAATAAAAAGGAACTTTTTTTAACGAATACTTCTCTCACACTTTTAAAAGACGGTAATCACAATCAGTTATTAATATTTGCTCAAAATAATAAATCTAATGTAAAGATATAACATCCATATTTGAACACATAAAGATGTAATAAAATGAAAAATCAAACAATGTGTGATATGAGCACCTGAAAACTGAAGCCATTTATCAAAATTGACAATTTTATTTTCCGGTAAAATATTGCTGTAAATTATTGCTCTTGGGCTTACAATATTATTGAAATTTTTACTATTACTTATTATATTTATAAATTCTTTTAAAAATGAGAAAAATATGACTAAAAGGGTTGATATCTTCGAAATAACTGAATTTTGAGAAACCCCAAAGTTTTTCAATACATTTTCCAAAGCACTATAATGATTAGTATTTTGCATTTTCTTCAAGAGAAAAAGTAAGGCATTGTCACCGATATCCGTTAGATAAGAAAATAAAAGGATTTTCTTATCTAAAAGAGGACGCCCAAGCCTTGATAAATTGAATTTCTTAGCCTTTGGTCCACATGAGGGTACTACATTCACAAAAATATCTACAAATTTTAAGGAAAATGTAGATGTGTGTTTCTGTCATTCTAAACACCAAAACTTGCTTTGAAACTGTAATCAATTAAGCGATTTTTTTTTTAAATAATATACAGTAATTTTAACAAATTAAAGGAATATTGGACATAGAGCATTTACAAATATCTAGCGGAGCACTAGGTGATATTAAGTGTAGCCTTTGACTCCATTAAACAGTACTCAAGAGCATCGTAAAACTCATCCGCGCCAAAAGTAATATTTTAGAGTCGATACTTTAAAAGTTTATATTATTAGTTTACTCTATATAATGCATAAATTACTAGATTATAACAGCTTCCAACCTATACTGAAACCGCACAAAAACAAATTTTTTTTAATAATCTAACATTAAAACTGCAACTTTAATATTAGTATACATTTATTCTCAATGCGCATGTATTTGACACAGGTAAGAATTTCTTCGGAGTAGAATTAAACGTGAACCCTACGTTTTTATTTAAATATTTTCGTCTTCAAGCTGTAGTTATCAACAAGATTATGCGTGGTATCTGAAAAAGCTTTTTTCTTTTTTGGAAACTTTCGATATCAAAGTTCGAAGTAGTATGTCAAGTAACACGGTTTTTATAAGTTTAACAAGTATGAATATTTCTGAATACTTATATATTTTTTTTGCTTCAGTACTGATATTTTTTTTTATTTTTAAAATTTAATTACAAATTTGACGTTGCATACATTTATATTATGTCGTATTTTATATAGTTTTTATTGTAAGTGTATATTTTATATTTTTATTTCGAGTATTCGAAAATTCAGACACTTACTCGACTTGCACACTAAAGGATTACATGATTTTTCATCTGTGGTACGTGCCCCGGACGTAATTTAAATATGATTTTAGTAATCCATCCTTCTCATTTATTTTACAACTAGAAACTTTACCAGAAGTATGATTAATATACTTTGAGAACTCACAAAACTTATTAATACATAAACATGACGGAACTCGATCCCACAGCTTAGCGGCTTCCCTCCGCTACATATTAAACTGTAAAAAAAATCTATTGGACCTAAGTTAGAAATACACTACAATACAGAAGGATTTTTTAATATTTATTACTTATGTTTAAAGTGCTAAAGCTTGATTACCCTTGATCTATTTTAATGGGGTAATTGCATTAAAATCTAAATTTCAATTACTTTGTAGTTTCAGCGAACCATAAACGAAAGCATTTGAGTAAGCCTTAATCAATGAATTCAATTAATTCTAAACCTTCAATTAATTTAGTCACTAACAAGAATATTTAACATGACTATTGAAGACAACAGAATCAGTAAAACAAATGTATTGATATATGAATTAAATATTTAGAAAAAAGGTTAAGAAAACAGCTGAAAAGGCGTGTATCTTTTTAATCAAATCACGTACGACCAATATGATACCACTCGACCACATCTGTACTATACCATTATTCTCATGATGTATTGAGAGATTTTATTTTCCTTCGTTTCGAGCGAACTTTCCATTTATAATATTTAGAAATTGTCAAAATGTAATGCAAAACACAAACATAGTTTTTTTTACATAAATATCACTATTAAAGATTAAATAATAATTAACTAATAAAAGTATTTACTGAAAGAATGTCAATTTTTAACAAAATCATTGTACTTAACTAAACACAAACTAAGTAAATAATACCTATTTTTAAATCGGTGAAATACCCACAGTTCTTACATATTTTATCAATTGCTATACCTGATATAGAATATGTATTTTGTAGTTAACCCTGTCACTTCATAATTACAAACTTTGTTAATATGTTAACCCTCACTTTTGGGGTCAAGCTTTTGGAAAATAAAGTTTAGCAGAGTGGCAAACATTAAGCGTTCAACATCTTATATGGACTATGGAGTTGGCACTGCTATAATGAACACCGAAAGATTAATTAATATATGTCACTGCCATACAAAATCTGTTATTAGTAACATACTAGTGGAGATTGTACACTTATTCATATTTAAGGATATAACACAAAAGTTTTAAATTATTTTTCATCAAATCAGCATTTCACAATCAGGATATTTCAAAAATCTTTTATTAATATATCTTAAGTATTCTAATATTATAAAAAATTAAAAGTTATTTTTTCTCGAAATACATATTATGATTCCCTAGCTGTTTCCTTCTCACCCCCATGGGGATCTGATCTCTTTTGCGAGAATAGAAAGGTAAATAAAAAGGTATATGACTCAATGTTGTCGGTAAAAAAATATTTCGAATTTTCTGTTTTAAATTGCAAAGTTAGAGACGAGTAAAATATATAAAAGGAACATTGAATACTTCGTCAAATCCATGAAAAACCACAAAGTCGAACTGAGAGCGCTTCCTCGGCTTATTTCCGGAGCAAAGGTAATAAAATCTGACCCTCGCAATTCATATGTAAATTCTTATTCTGACAAACATTTATTTACGATTCAGTTCAAGATTAAGCAAAGATCATTTCAGTATATTATATCAATAAAAATTTCGGTTTCATAACACTTCGATTCGATGAAACTTACTTTTTTAAATAAATTATTAATATTTTGTTCTTCTCTTGAAAAAAATTTCATTGTAATCTTAATTGTTTCGACTCGAACTTATAAATACGAAGTGTTGTGAAAATGTAATTGAAATAGATAAACACTATTAGGCTCCCTATACATTCTATATGATTTATAAACAAAAGTATACTTTGTTTTAATTGGCATGTTATCTGTTTAACCGTTATAGTATCGTGTCGGTCATTAAAAATCTTCAACGCCAATTTCAACTAAATTACATTTCAGAAATTCAGATTTCTTATTTCCGTTTAATAAAAGTCTTAATAGTAAATAAAGAAGTTATGCTATATTAAAGATATAAACACAGTTTGGGGTCGCAGCTTTGTGGAAAAATCAACTAAATAAGTTCTTGAGCATAATCTCAAATAAGTAAGGAATATTAGTTACGACTTTTCCCGTAAAACTAACCCTCCTTCGCCATAATAAATTCCTAACTAATTTCGTAGTGGCTGAATAAGTAATAGAGGCTCATGAGAGCGAGCTTACGCTACAGTATAATCTTCGCGAGGGTAAATTAAATTTAACATCAGCTGAGCCGACTCTGCGTAATCTTTAATCAGGAGCGACCGTTAAGTCTCAGGCATGCCTAGACATGTTCATAGCTTATTCAAGACCATTCTTATAATGAAATGTTCTCTGTAATGGCCCACGAAACTGAGAAGGTTGGAGCAACAAAATCTACGTTAATGGTGCGTAACCACGAGCTTAACTTTGCGGCACGCACGTTGCTACGGTTCAAGATAAAGTCACGTTATATGAAACACGTTTTAAACGCCACGGCTTTTTCTTAATTATTTTTCTTAATAATTAACTAATAATTTTACTAAGACAATCGAGTAAAACGTTAGCTTAAATTAGTTAGGATTTACTAAAGATCACGGTCCCGTAATATTCCAAAAATAAATAATGACTACTCGCTTCTGTTAGCTCTTTAGAAGTGATAAATATCATAACAGTAGAACAAGAGTATAATTAATACTCAATAACTTATTTCTTTAATCATTTTATAAAATCTTTAATAAATACCTAGTTAGTTTGAGAGCTAAATATTTTTATTTTCATATGAAACAACCTTTATAATTAAATAATTATCGAATACGTATTTGATAATTCTAGAGCAAATACGAAATTATTTATAGTAAACAGTTATAGTAGATATAACTAATAATAGCTTTTGGTTCATTTTGAATCAAGACCTTATGTACTTTATTATCTATAGACAAATAATTTATTTAGCTATATAGTATTAATACTATTATCTGCTTCACCTGTCTCGCGTAGATTTTGTAGTTGTATTTAAGCAAACCTAATAAAGTGATAAATAACAAATATAAATCATAATTTCACGCCCATTAATGTTATTAGAATTAATTAACATCAACACTAATATTATTCAGATTCATCACAACAATAGATTTTGGATTGCAATTTGAATGGTGTGACATTAATTGCTACATTGGAACACTTGTCATTAATAAATCACAGGGCAGCCTAATTACTGCATAGCTGATAGACATTAATTATATTTCAATTATGACTTTTAGTTGGCATGAAATAATTATTATATTTTTCATATCTATTGTATCAATGGTATCACGTGTGAATATAATTTTAATTCGATCTATCAAACTCAAACGATTGCTGCACGAATATTAGGAAGCTGGTTCTATAAAGAGAACTAGCCTAAATTTTAACTGCATATTATAAATTCATATAACCTTAACGAGGATGCAGTGACTACATTATTTTCGGCTTTATGCATCTATTCATTTACTAAATTCTGGATTATTGTAAACTAAAACTTACAATTACAAAAAGCTATTACCTAAAACAGAGTGAAATAAGTTTTATAACACATTTATATTGTCACGTATGAATTACCTAGAAGCATATCAATTCGTATTATAAATTCTCAAAAAAGTTTTGTAAATAATCTTTAAAGCTTTATACCTATTAAATTAAACAAAAATTGAATTCTTAAAAGCTAACAAAGGAATCACAATAATTGTAAAGTCGATCCTTCGTCGTATCCTGTGCCTTTTAACTTTTCCTTACAAAACGAAAGGACCAAATAACTACGCTGCCTCTTTTTAAAAGACAAAGAAAGAATTTTATTTAAATTGAGAACTGCGACAATATTTTTTGGAAATTTCCGTTTGTTTCAAAATATTAGTTACGTTTCTCCCAAACCCTAAGGTAAAGTTAAATTCATCAAAGCAGTTGTCCAACCGCTGGACGGTCTCTAAACACGTGATTAATTATGCACTTAAGGTCTCTAATGAAAAGGTCTCGGCCTTACCAAGAACACGTACCTTTTTTATTAGTCACGTCAAGCTTGATTATTTAAGTATAAAGCTTAAGACTAATGAGAGATTACGTTGTCAACTTCTGTGTGATACGGGCCTTTTGACTTTAACAGTTTTTTTTTAAGTTAACATGCTACTATTTTATTATTCTGTATAGGATTGCTGCTCGGTAGGGTCAAGCGTAATGATTTAACAAAATTTCTGTCTTCCATACCTGTACATATCACCCTTTCTAGACTGCCAAAAATTCTGAAATTATTTTATTCAAACTTACCACGTACTTATCTCTGTAGCGCTTATTTAAAACAGAATTTAAAATTTTATAACTTTATTTTAAAGTAACGGGAATATTGAAAGTTTCCTATTAAAAGGTATCAAAGTGGATTGAAAGCTTTGTTTTCTTTATATTAAATAATAATTATAAAAAAGAATCGGAAACAGATTCAACTTCTGATTCAAATATTTAAATAACGTTCGTTTGTTGAATTGTTCAATGAACTGAATCGAAATTTGCGCAAATATTATATCTGCTTTACCCTCTTTTCTTCTTTACAATTCCTTTTTAACATAATTAGTTATATTTGAACTAACGGTACGGCAAATTAATCCATTAATATAAGGTGAAACTTATAAGCTTTTCTGGGGAATCAAATATTCTGATATTCTAAGAATGTAATAATCGATCAGAACATAAGATAAGAATTAGTATAAATTAGGTTCTTTTTCGTTTTGATGGTGCTTTTGAAGTCTTTTTCCTGTTGAACGATATTGGATTTGATAAGAACAATGTTATGACTATAAATAAGTATTCTATTATTAGAACAACTGTGCATTGATAGGATTTAGAACAAACAAAATAGTAGGCCACAGTAACTGTAATATTTGACTTATTCGTTCTACTTTTCAACTAACAAATTATTTAAGTAAAGCTTGCAAAACAATTTGAATATTCTTCTAATTTATTATATATTATTTAATGTGGTATCTTTGGACGGATATTTTTGTAGGCATTCACCACCACCGCCGCTGCTGTCTATTCCCCGATCCAGAACAAAACTACTGGAAAGAAGTCTACTTATAAAATGTTTGCGTATTAAAAATAATGTGTTCAGTCATCATTGAGTGAAGTCACAAAGGTATTTCTAAGAATAATTAGTAATGGAAATATGTTAAATGTCACTTGCTAAGTTTGGGCATACGCCTGTAAGTGAGTCGATTTTTGTAAATAAATAAATAAATGAGAACTATACCATGATGTTTTATTTTCTTAAACTACTAGATTTTTTTATTATCAAAGATACGACGATATCTTAAGCTACAGTGAAGCCATGAAAAAATTCGGTTTAAAAGCACTCAACCTTAACATTAAAGAAATTAATAAAAAATTTCATAGCGATAGAAAAGACAAAAAATTAGGAATTTAATGAAAAAAGTTTTGGTAATCGTAAAAAACCCTTACGAGTTTGCCTTCCCCGAGAATAATTACTTTGTCAAAGTTAACCCTTTTTCTTTTTTTCCTGGCATTGATTGTATTGGTTAACGAAAATTACCATTTAGATTTATCAACTTTTAAAGGGTATAAGATATCAATTAAAACCGTGACGCACCTTGTCTACATCCATTGAACTTCGAGCATGACGAAATACCATTCAAAATAAAGCCAACAACTGACGTAATACCATTCATTATATCAGTAAACTCAACGACCTTACAAAGCAATTATGACATCTGAAAGCAATTACCTACACGATTATACCCAATATTCGACAAAGAGAGTTTATCAAAGAGAATAACCAGTTCGTAGTCGGAAAGACGCATACTTAAACACTCAAACTATGCCACCGAATGGCGCCAATTTACAACCCTAGTTCATCATTAATTTATGAACATTGTTGCTAGTTTGTAACAATTTGCTGGGCGTCGATTTACGACTATCGGACAGAATATTTTGGTTCAAACTTGATAGTTATATTAATAATTCAATGGAAACCTTAAAATAAACCTAATGTCTTGTCAATTTTGAAGGAAACTAAATCTGTCTTTAATTAAGATGTAGGTACAGTTGAATTTATTTCTCTATATTAAGATAATTTATCTATAGTTATTAATTAGAAGGATAATAAATCTTCATTGTGTTTTCGTAAGATACACGTACATAGCTTAAGGCAGGTTTGTCTCGAGCGCATTGGAACCCCTTCGGAGTTAATTCATCAACGTCAACCAACTAAACAAATAACAAAATGATGTATGACTGAAACTCGTGTGTTTGGCCAATATTCACTATTTTTTGTTTATTGGTTACGATTGATGTATAGCAGCAGTATTAGTTGTTGTTATTACAAATTCGCACTGATTTTTAGTACAAAATGTGCCTTCTTTTTAGCGAGGTGTAAATACAATTCCATACTCCGGCACGCGGCTGTGCAAGGCGCTAGGAGAACGGGGGTAAAAAACAGTCAACAGACTTCTGCTACCCCTCCGCAATCTTTGGTACCAACCTGCGAGGGCCATCCATCAGTTTCGCGAGCGGCGTCAATCTCGCAAAAGCGTCCTACGATCCGTCCGTGTTCCCCTCCGCCGTGTCCGCCCTCGTTTTAAAGATGGCGAAGAGCAAAAGATCCACTCCTGCGGCCGCGACTAGCTGTACTCGCTGCTTCTCCCATACTATACAAAACTCGAAAATATGCTACGCAGCCGCACTCGTGACAAACGGTGGTCGTCTCCCGAAAGAGCGGCAGTCGCCGTTGAAGATAGTTTAGGCGCCTGTGCTACTAGGTAACGACCATCTGGGGTCCAACAGTAAACCCAGATACTTCAGTGTGCGAATCGGCACACCATCCACGACGATCCAAGCACCCTCCGGTGGAGGGTTCTGCGGCCGTGGAAAAATATCGCGTCGGATTTGTTCAAGGCGACCCGCAAGCCCAAGAGCGTGTTATAAATATACATATATAACTCCTAACTAACTGAAACGCTGATAATGTATGGAATGGAAAAAAAAACAAATCTTGCAGTTCATGGCCCAAACTCCATCTCATTAAAATATTATTACCTATTTTCAAGAAACGATAAAACTTTCCTTCTGTTAATTGATTCCTTTGAACCGAAAAATCAATGTATGGAAATATGAAAGAGAATTCCGTGAATAGAAAATTAGGAGCAAAATAATAATGAAGCCACTTGAAAACATTTCACTCGTATTCTATTTATACAGGTTGTATCAAAACAACGACATATCGTCTAATGCTAAGAGGGAGTGAGAATTAGAGCCTTGTCCTAATACTCATTGTCGATATCCTTCTGGATCGAGTCCAACATTCTCAGCGAAACACTCTGTATAAACAATTTCATTCAAGCACACTCGATATGAGATGTAGGAGTCGCGCAAGACAATTTATAAAACAAACATTCACATTTCGAGGCACGTTTTCATCACCTAAGATCTTCTTCAATTTTGAAAGGGATTTATTCATTTCTGAATAAGAATAATATATTTTGCTGATAATATCAGAAGTAATGTACCTCAGTTATACCTCTTGTATGTTAATGTTAGAAAAAATCTAGATTTGTCTATATCTATAGTTATTATTAAATAAAATGATATAAACATTAAAATAACAGCTCTTTTTTCTAAATGTATATGTAAGTATGTAGAGTACACAGAAATGTGAATCTGTCTGTTTGTTCTAGCTAATCTCCAAAACAGCTAAAGCGATTTTGGCTGATATTTATACGACAGTTAGCTTTTTCTATATGGAGTAACGTAGGCTACTTATATTATATAATGAAACCGCGAAGTACTGCTAGTTAAAAATAAATTTTAAGGCAAGAAATGTGCTTGGCAAAATACTTTTCAATTTCTTTAAAATTGAGTACAATCAATCTTTACTCTAACCATAAATATTTCCACAACACAAGAACTGCCTTCGCTAGGAATAGCTTTATTGTAACGGTTTTTACCCATAAACAACATACACGTCAGCTGCAGACCCGTTAAGCTGAATTGATGGTTCACTCCATCGACAATGAAATGGTCCTTCAAAACGAACAACCTCTGGTCACTAACTTAGCTTCATGACTCATTAACTTAAACGAATTTTGGTAAAAACTCGCAAAAAAATAAAGAAAACAAAGAAGTATTTACCTTTAAAACCTTCTAAGTATTATAAATAACGCATCAAGAATAATGAGGTTCCTTTGTCAAAGGGATATTAAAAATTCTCGCGGGCATCATGCAAATTAAACTAGCTGAATAGCGGGAAATTTCCTACAATTATTCCCTGAGGACAATTGATTACGGCGTATCATCCGTTCATCAATTCTAAAGCGATAAACGTCATACTGAGTTTCGAAATGACAAATGTTTGCTAATCACTCGCCTTCTGAAAGAACGACTATTTCGCAATTTACTTCCTTCGTCAATTTATTATTAAAGTGTCTAATTGTTACGCTTTCAATACTTTTCTAAACACTGAAGTCCGTGCATAATTAATTGTATGCGCAATCATGTATAGTATAGGAAATGCTTACTATCTGCAAAATACATATAAAAGTGTAAAAATTTTGCATATTACATGTGAACAATACTTAATGAACGTATTAAATAACTAACAAACGTGTAACCTAATTTCCGTAAATAATATATAAAAAGAAATTGTCTTTAAATAATTTTAAAACACCACTTAGCGTTACTCAACGTTATTAGAATTGGGATTTTTTTACACTTGAAAATCGGCCACACTAAAAAATAAGCACACGAACTCAATCATAGAAATCTTTATAATATAGCCCAGACTTAATATTCAAGAAACAGATCAAATTTAATATTCAATAGAAGTGATCGACCTGAATACGGTGACACAAATACAGCCACCCATAACTGTGTTAAAGAGGCTTAACTGAGAATTGCGAGCTGCGGATAATGTCTAAAGAATGGCGGAAAGGACAATATCTTTAAAATCCCCTGAAAAGAGTCATAACTTCGGCCATTCGCCGCAGTAATGTGATATACGTGATATCAGCCTTGGTGGTATCTAAGAAATCATCAATGTATTAAAAAACCTTTAAGAAATGTCATTCTAAAATTATATTATTTCCATATACATATTAAGAGTATGTATATATATAGGTATATAGCTGTCTACAATTTATATTAATGCAAATCATTATAACCCTGATACAAAAAGAGCTGTTACAGATGTGTCGTGTTTGTGGCATCAACACTCCCAAAGAAACGGGTCAATTTCGATGCGGTTTTTTGTTAAAATTTGCGTGAAATAGTTCTTAACTATTTCACGTTATATGAAGAACTGTTTTGGCGTCAAATATTTTTTGTTCAGATGACTTAAATTTTTTAATAAGTATTATTAATAGACAATTTAGACGTAAGTTACATAAAGATAAATACAGAATTAATATAAAAAATAACAATATGGACTTTAAAAAAACTATAGTAGTATTTATAGTAGTCACGAGTACAGCTTTTAAGCTTTTTCTTGTTACGTCGAGCATTTGGAAAGTCATAGAGTGAAATTTAAAAGAGGAAACTGTGTTTTACAATTTTTCCACCTGCGAACAGTTTGTGACCGAGACAAAATATCGTTACACTTTCTACCTCTGCAGAAAGCTACATGTAAATATGTTACTGCAGTAAAAATCGAAGAAAAAAAATCTAAAAACAAATGTTATTATCTGTATCTTGCAAGTTTTTATTTATTTTGTAATAATAGAATATATTGTTCAATCACTATAGATGTTAATACAGAATTTTAATCTAACATAAAATAGACCTTTCTAATATTTTCCACTCTGTTGGCGCACAATGAGCCCGCAATTCTGCATATACGCGAGATAAAATTCCGTTCGTCTATTATGCTAGCATTCGCTCCTACACCGGTATGATATCCGTCTTTCACTATTTTACGAGTCCAGTATAATTTCATGAAAATAAATGCTTCACGCTTTCACGAGTACATTTATGAAAATTTTGCTCTCAAATAAATAATGATATGAAAAATTGTAATTTACACTATTTTTTGCTTAAAACGACATTTTAAATTAAACCAACGAAACAAAAAAATATACATAGATCTACTTTTCTACAACCGGACGTACATAGCTGGGCGGGCTTTATTTAAATATTTCCAGATAATTTCAAACTGTCTACACAATAGATATAAATATTCACACAATACCTTCAAAACTATTTTTAATCGTTGATATATCAAAATTTTAATTTCAAAAGCTTAGTTTTTAATTCGTCGACCGGTAAGTAACGCGCAACGAATAAATTAATATACCCGATATCCGGGCTAAATCATAAAAAGCCTGCCATAAAAACTGGATATTGAAATGAAATAACAAAAAAACGTTTAAATTCATACTAACGATGTCATTTATAAAACCCCAACAAAATAATTTTAATACTCTACAAAAATAATTTTAATTATATATTCTCTCATAGTACGGTGCTTAAAAGTAGCTACTAAAGATGATTTATGTTAAACAAATTCATGTAGAATGCTTTGAAACCTTACTACACATTATTATTACCCAGACTCTGTTTAAGTCTTCAGTCGTGATATCACTTTAAATTTCTTATTATTAATTATTTGCTAAGTTTTAATGGGCCTTAAAATTAATTTTTATCTCAGTAAAATCTATTCATAATAGACTAATATTTGCTTTATTACATATTTTGTGATAAATTAACAAGTTTATGAATCATAACGTAATTTATTAATTTATATTTTATTATATACATTCCTATTTCATATTAGCAACACTTGACTTTCATAACTTTGGCTATAACTACAACACAAATCTTACACATGTCAAAGGAGAGTTATTTCGTTACAGATTATAATATCTACATATGTTTAATTTAGCGGTTACTAAATGGTGCCCAGGGGTGTGACCCGAACCTAATTACTTAATGGTCACAGAATATTTCCCTTTATTTGAAGGAATGATAATAATTAAACTTCAGCATAACGGATCCATATTTTACAATTTATAATTAAAGTTAAATAGCCAAACCCCTCTGTTACTACTTGTAATATACTACTATGGAATCTATGATATTTATACTTAATCCTTATTATATGAATTCTATAACGTCCGTAGCATACATTCTAAAAATATACTTCACTATTCTTAATAACAAGTAGAAAAGTTAATGGTTTTAATAGGATTTTATTATAAGTGAGCTAATAATTTGCATCCAAGATTCTTTAATATAGGTAAAATATTTCTTAATATCGACAGAAAAATATGAAACGCTATTGACGAAGGAAGACTGCCTCAGGGTAAAACTCTGAAGAATAAAAATGCAGTGAAAACTTGCGCAGCATCGTTTATTAAAATTACTTTAACGAAACCAAACCAACGCTAGAGCAGCCTCAAATACAATAAATCTTATATTTGTATGATGTTTTCAACTGAAGACCTTACACAAACATATACTCGTACAGATAGTTATTAACTTTATTGTTTCCAGAAAAATGGTGAGATTTTTTAATTATTTAATACTTCAAATTATCAACATTTATAATACGTCAAACTGTGATAAACACAACTTCAGTTAAATCTTTCAGAATTAACGACTCAATTAAATCAAAAAAAGTCTTTATTTTTTTATCTGAAGAGTCAATCAACACCGAAACTAAATAAAAATCTTATCAAATTGTTAATATCGCTTATTATACAAAATTATAAATGATAATATATTTATAATATCTGCATATATGTGTGCTTTAATTAATTTGGTAAACAATTATGCAGTGATAATTGAAAATAATTATTCATTTGCACACATGACCATATAATATATTTACCGTTTGATTTATCTAAAAGGTTTATTGACAAACATGATTAATAAAACATATTTTGACAATGAATTACGGTTCCGATAGTGAATTTAACGATGAGGAATATGTTTAAATAACTGCATATGTACTTTTAAGACCAACGCATATTGCTCAGTGAGCACCTGATATATATACTAGCAAGACTTGTAATATTTATAATACCAGTTCAATAAAAAAAAATCGGCTATAAACGTCTTCCTACTTTTAATATCAATTACAATTGAATTTTATTTTAGACTGCGTCTGACCACTACTTTGATGGATGATCAATATACAAAATCTAATATTGTCTCACACGAGCGCTTAAAAATTATACTTACGAAAACTGTATACTAAATTTAAGTGAAGTCTAAAGAGTTTAAAATCCTTTTATTAATGACGTGACAGTGGTTCATTATTAGCGGTAGCTTCTCTGAAGAAAATCTCGCCCAAGCGCTTAAACAATTACTAAAGCCAGAATTTTTAATCACTTCATTTTGACTAAAAGCATTTAGGGATTATGAACTGGAATTATGAGATTAGTAGGTCCGAAAAGTTATGAATTTCACTGGGGCTATATTAATTTCTTGTACATATTTTCGGCCTGTTTGGGTTAGAAATTTCCTATTTCGCGTTTAAGTGTATGTTGATTAAACTATTATGTAGAAGATTGAAACTAGAGCCGAACTCTACCCACCTGTTTGTTTGGTGAAAAGTATTTCTTATCTTTATTATACTGTAAGTCATCAGACACCAGAGTGTTGTACATCAGTCGCCAGAGTGTTGCCTAAAATTGAACTTCATTTTTGATTTATCTGACTTCAAAACTGTTGTTTATTAATTCGTTGTCTTAAGTTTCAGAACTTATTTCTTAGAGCATTTAGAATAACATCTTAATCATTTTTTACGAATTATTTATAACTAGGTATAGGTTATTGAAGACTATTTAATTTATCTTAAATTCTTACTTATACTATAAATTCGAAAGTTTGTAAGTATATATGGATGTTTGTTTAATTCTTTCGCGCGAAAAGTACTGGACGAATTGTAAATGAAACTTTATAGAAATATAGTATACATTAGAATACCACATTCATAAAAATATTGTGATACGAATGAAACCACGGAATGTCTCTAATATTAATATAATTATTGAAGTCTATACTAAACAATGTTGCCGAATCCCTCATAATTCTATTTCAAAGTAAATTTTATAGTAATTAATCGTTGGGCAGAATGGTAGCTAAATAAATAAATTCACTTTATATACAGTTTAACCGCATTGTCATAATAATTGTTAGCTAATTGACTGCAACTACGTGATAATACATTAATAACGTTAATTTATATCGGCTAAACATAACTCTTTCACGTATACCTGTCAAAAATAATTTTAGTTCTTTCGTAACATTTTCTCGATATTTTATTTAAGTACCTAATACTATAATAACAATATAATATATAATATTGATAGCTTGGGCTAAACTCCGCTGCTGGTGGCCTTCTAGATTAGGTTTTTATACTATTTTTATTTTAGTATTTATGTTTTTGTACTTTACCTTTATATCTATTGTATAAAGAAAAACTAATTTAGAATTAAAATATCTGAGAGAAAAATAAGTAATATAATAACTTACAACATCATATTGCCTGCATGTTATATCTAAAGGTCTGTTGTATAACCTATGTCCTACATTCAGATATAATACTCGCTCACAAGTCTCTTGTGGTAAGCTAACATTGAAATCAAATTAGCAGATTCCCTTTGACAAAGTCTGAGTTAGTTCAATATCGACGCGCTCTAAAGTTTCTGCACGGAAATAGATATTCATAGATAAATGGTATCATAAAATGTACGTTATAGACTGTCCGTCACTTGTGAGCAAAAAGCTTGACTCTTAACACAAAAAGGGGTTTCAGAAGCTTAACGTATCTGTGGCATCGTAACTCTTACAAAAATGGGCCGATTTTAAAGCGATTTCTTGTTTTTAAGCTGAGTTATTAGCTCTTATTCATTACGATAGTCGTCGGCGGATACCAATAATATTATGTCTTTATACGGAGAAAAACGACAAATTTATATTTAGTTGTAACGTGCAATATTTTACCTACATTTCCCACAGAATGAAACATAAAAATAAAGAAGAAACAACCCTTTCGTATACTAATGCGGATAATATCATACTTACATTATCTCAAGCGATTTATGTCGACTTTTAGTTGGGTCGAATATTTTGTAAGGAACAGAACTGCGTAAGCCCTGATAAGGTTTTCTACTGTTCAGCTAGAGTTGCGCCTTAAGCTGATTCTGCTGAGCAATGCTTAAGGTTTCAGTCATAATATCTACATAATCCATATATTTTAACATTCAAATGTTAATTTGTACGATTTCTCCGTAATTTTTACTACTTTTCTTACCTGTAACAGCTTACAAATGGTTTGTATATTTTTGCTTAAACTCATAAAGAAAATCCAGATTACCAGCTTCTAATGTATGTAATTAAAGAATATATTTACCAATAGTTCTATCTAGAATTAATTTATATAAAAATTATTGTAAATATTCTTCTACTAAATTAAATTATTGTATATTATCTCATAATATGATTATATTGCTTTTTTGTTTAAAGACAATCTTTAACTTTTTAAAAAGTATTATAGTTTACTATCGAACCTTAGCCTTAGTAGACCGTGAATTTTGACGAGGTGTTTACGTCGATTGCAGGTAAAAATTTTATTTGAGCTTGTGAATCTTGGTTCCATTCATGCGCAAATGCTCTCTCTTATCATGTTATATTTCATATCCCTGAGGTAGGATTTGTTTGCCCAAAGAGTGTCTCATTTTAGTTTTTAGAGATCCGTAACAATATTTAAAATGAAATAAGTAACATTTATATTATCAAGCCGGGCACCGCTTGTGTATATATATAGTTGTATTATAATTATTGTGTAATTTATAAGACATAAATAAAAATTCTTAAAATTTTTCTATTTAATACATCAGATAAAATTAAGAGAGCCAAGTAAATAAATTATAATGTACATTACCTTAAGCGCAAAGATGCTAGATTGTTTATATAAATCTTAACATTGTATAAAAATTTCATTGTAACTTCTACATAATAACCAACAAACCGAATGTGACTCTAGGTTAAGTCTATTTAAAAACCAAATTGTACACATATTAAATTAATAATGTA
>JAOSYY010000009.1:10525806-10538891 GCA_025727935.1 Hebomoia glaucippe | reverse complement strand
GTTGAGGCCAAAGTGGCATTAGCTACGGTCCTCGGGTTTGTTTCCAATTTCCTCTTTCAAAATAACTGCTATTAATATTAATCCTATAAATGTCTCTCCAAATTGATACTTTCCTCAATTTAAATACAAGAAAAACTTATAAACGAGAAAGCTTTGTTGATTCTCCGGGTTAGTCTACATCTTATTATATTTTTCTTTTCAAAGGAAAATTTTATGTATTTAAGATATACAGACAAACATCAATCTCCGTAAATAATAGATGATATTACATTTGAGTAAATCTATTGGCAATTCTCTTTACACAATATAAGGTCCACAAATACGGAATACAAAACCAGCTTCTGAAATATGGTTATTATTATAGTTTAATTTATTTATACTTTCAATAACCATGTACCAATTTATATAGGCATTTACTGAAATAAATAATATTAGAAAACCTTGATGCGCTGCAGTATCTCAAAATCGTAACGAGCGGAATTTTGTAGTCTTTATCTGCCCATACAGGAAAGAGTTGTTTATGTATTTTATTGAAAAAATACTATCTTCGTTGATGCATGTATCAATTTATGGCTTAAATATACTTAAGAGAAGATTGTTTTACTTAAACCAATATTTATCGCATTATAAATTTTTTCATTATAGGGTCATGGAAACGTTGTAAACAGAAGTGTATATTTCCTTTCGCCATAAAAACGCTTGTAGTAATTTCAGATGTTATCGAAAACCGTTTTATTTCGAAGAAACGATCAGAGCCATTATGATAATGAGACACCGACGCCAATAGAATCCAATATTTAAAACTTAAAATTATTTTTCTAAAATTGCCCGAGATTTGGGTTTACTTTTTCTCTTTAAGACTTCGGAAATTATACCAATTACGTAGTCTAGATTTGTTATGCCGTTACGTTTACTTATATATAAGACATAGTAGTACGGGAGGGGGCGACGTTTTTGTAAAATTAGTTTAGATCAGCTAGTTTTTGGAAAGCTTAATTAATTTAATACAAATAATTAAAATGTTCTTAAAATGATTTAAACAAATAATAATGTACGTGTATATGTGCAATGCAAAGTAATGAACGTAACATCTACTGGTTACCAAATCAGGCCGGTCATGGCCGGGAAATTAAAGCCGAAGGCTTCTCTAAGAACTAACCCTCCTAAAAGTATTGTTTACCCCCCGTAATATATAATTTTGACTCAAGAAACTCAACTATCTTAAAATTTATTATATTTATTGTTAAGAAACCATAATTATTTTTCTAAAATTATAATAAATTTATCTATGACTATCCTTTTGTCACAATATAATATTCGTTGTTATTCACAATATTTTTTCACTTTCCAACGTGTTATAAAAGTAAATATAGTAAGGTGTCATGAATAGAGCGAGTGAGCAATTTATTTTTCGAATACTGAAGTCACGCACGCTTTCCGCAACGGAAAAAAATACCGAAAACGTGTGTATAGTATGGCACAATTATGTGAAGCATAATATTAAAGCCAGGTCTGAATCTGCACGCGAATGAAATCGCATCTAAAGGCAAGCTTTACATAAATGAAAGTACACAGCATTGCTAAATTGAGAACCAAATTCACAATTTCAAGCCGACTTAGAAGCCTTACTCTTCGCAAAACGAGTTCCCTGCCGTAATTGGCGCGCTCTATATAAAATTTGGAACCCGGAGCTGCCTTCAAAATCACTTTGTATTCCAAACTCACAATATAGTTCATTTAAATATAAATGCGACAAGTCTACTAAATAAATGTTGCCTGTATTAAATTGTAATTTTTTGCAGTATCGCACGAATAAGATAATTTGTATACAAAAATGGTTCACTAGACAGATAGACAACTGATGGAAAATCTAAGGATAACGTACTGTTATGGAAATGAGAGCTTGTGAGGTAGGACGTGGTGCGATAAAGGTGATTGATTTTCTTTAGATAGAAGGAGAAAGGTGCACTTATCTCTAGCGAAGCAGACAAGGATTGAGTGTTTGACAGGATCACGATGGCTTCGTGTGGCTTCTCAGTAAGTTGCTATTCATTGTCTCGATACGGAACTGGTTTTACACCCTGAATAACGAGACTAATTTAAATACTTATCTCGCCTTGGGACGATGTAGTAATGCATTATATTTTCCTATATAGCGCAGTAAATGTTCATTATTGGATTATCGGGTTATAATTTTGGCTTCAAAGATTTATTTAGAAAAAATTTAATAAATAACTCAACATTATTATTATTAATTACTCTCTATCAGTTTGATTGTGTTTTGTATACAAGTAGTACATGAAAATAGATATGAGTTTAATCTATTGCTAACATCTAAATGGCGAAGTGAAACTTACACCGAAATGTATAAGGATTTAGCGTCTGCTGTCAAAGCATGTCATGTCATGTGAAACTAGGGCAATCGGAAGGTATCATATCACTTGAGTCAAGACAGCGTGCAGGCGTTTCCGAAACATATCTCTGAATGCAAGTTCTGCAGTCGTAGAAGTAATCTCATTTCATGTAGACTCGTTAAGTGCACGAAGTCAATTGAGCTGTGCTAGCGAATATGTTCTGGGCTAATATTGCTTGCTAATCTATAGATTCCCGTTTTTCTCCTAATCAAAGATTTTCTTTACAAAAATATTTAATTTTAAAGCGTAACATAAAATAGGGATCTAGCTGAACATTAAAAATACGAAGCAATCTTTCGATATAAGAAAAGTGTTAAATTTCTTCCCGTTATCTCGTTCTAAATCGTCTATCAGTGAACGAGTGCCGACAGATTAATCCTCCTTCTGAGTCAGAAAATACTTTTTACTTGGTTTTTCGCTTATATTTCACGACTTAACAAATCTCTAGCCAGTGCACAATGGATTTTAGGATATATTTTCTGTTCTGATAAGATGCTTTGCAAAATGTGTACCACATATATTTACAAATAGCGCCAAAACTCGAGAACGCCTGGACCACTATTTTTAGTATCTAATTACTCATTCATTTTTGACAACGAAATTGTTTTCGGAAATATTCTAGATTAGAAGATTCTAAATTTCTTTTGATTTTTTTTGCACGTGTTTAAAGGCACTTAAATAAATATATTATAGATAGATTTTTCTGTAAACTCCAAAAAAATAACCCTTTTCTTTGTAATTATGATTGACTGGCCAAGTAATTATACAGAGTTATTTGTCAAAATATTTTAGGTATAAATATTTTGGCAGTATTGAAAAAAGGATTTACTGAGCAAAAAATAAATGTATATTTTATTAGGATTTCAAAAAAGTAGAGTCGTAAATCCCTGTTTTTATACAGATAAGTATAATGAATCTTCTAAAATCGTAAACATTAAAAGATGTTTTTATCTGTGAGACGAAATGTAAATTAAATCCCCATCCATAACAAGAACAGTGACAAATTGTATTGGCACGAGCAAATTAGACGACCGCGCTTAATCTTCATCCTTGAATTCGTTAAAATGGTTAATTAGTGATATTAAAGCCCTATTTCGCCTGCGGGAGACCTTTAGAAGTGGTTCGTTAAAATTTTTGTTATGAAATTTGATATCAATGTTTATTCAAATGGGAACTACGAACCATACAAATAAGCTTGTTATATATTATTGTTTTCTTAGTAATCATTAAGTAATGAGTTGTTTCCAACAAGTATATAAAATAAATGGAATGAAAATATAAAAAGCATGACTTTATTTATGTCCTAAAGTGAATACGAACTAAATACGATGAAAATAAATGTAATAAATAACAAAGGCAATGAAATGTTGTAAAACAAATTCATGCCTTTATATTCTGCTACTTGTTTCATCAATAGGTGAAAATCGAGCATAAAATTACAATTTTGATGTTTAAAATGTTAATCTCTTAACACGATTAAACAATAGGTCGTTGTGAGGTTTTTTGTACGAAATTCAACTTTATATGAATTTTTATCTCGTGTGCCGAATGTCTGTGTTATCTATGTCAAAGTGATGCGGGTCACAGGACCAGCCACAAACAATGCCTCGCCGAGAAACTTTGTTATGGTTTAACACTGTAGTACTATTCACAGAGTGAGACATGTATTTGAAAAATATTTAAAAAACATGTACATCCTTTTTGGATTACTAAATGCCGAATATATATTGAATAGTGATAAATTGAGGTTGAGATATGTACGATCAAATAAGCTTTGCAGTGGTCAATATGATTTATAAATTTATTTGTAAAAATCTAGGCCTTTACATTTCCACAAACTTCAAATTTCTGAGATCTTTTTCGGATTCGACCGATATTTTATTGCCAATGTTGTTTTGAGATTATTCGTATTCCATTGAGCGTTCATTTTTTCTTCAAATTGCCTTTGAGGCTTTTAAGATAAAATCTTCTTGACAAATGGGGCACTTTTTCCATTAGCGCGACACTTATAATAATTCCATTTAGTTTTCCTCTTCAGGGAAACAATATTTTGTATTATTATTTGCAATTATAGACCTTTTTACTATTATAAATTTGTTTATAGAATTAGAAAATTGTTGAGTCGTAAATTAATGTATTGATTACTATGATACATTGACACACAAAATAAAATTACTACATTCGACAATTTCTATATTTTGTATATTTTTGTACGAGACAACAATCAATGTTCTAGATTCAAAACACAGTTATTAAATGTGTTTGAAATATATCTATCAACAGAACCAAACACATAAAATTATAGTTATTCACAAAATGTTAAAATAACGCTAGTTTCAGAACTTGCACGTTAAAGTCCACAAGAATATCAATTACTCTATACATTTTATAGGAATAAAAGAGAGGAAACGTCGGATACCATTCATAGGGTCCAGTTCTATTATAAATCCGCAAGGCTTTATAACTAGCTGAAACCAATTACTTCATTCATTTCATGATTTTACGCTAGCTTTTGATGTGTGAATTCAAGGAAAGGTGAAAGGATTATATTGTACGACGGTAATTACTAATTCGTAAGATTGGTCGTACAAATACTTACAGAAAAAAAGTTTCAAACCAAACCTAATATTGAGGCGTCCCTTAACATTAAATTTATTCATCGATGACCTGTTATACTATTATTTTTGAACGACGGACGAAAAAAAGGGCTTTTAAAAGTTTAACGGATCCATCTATGAGTCAGTCTGTGAAATTGTAACTCCATAACGAATAGGCTTATTTAGCACACTTGTATGAAAAGTAGCCGATACTGATGGTTTTTGGCTATAATTTTTAATGGACTATTTGAGAGTATAATCGTTAGGGGTTTTTTTATGCAATCGAGCCTTCAGAAATATGTAACCTTAAACTCATGTTATCTTTCGCTCGATTAAGTTTTTTAATAAGCAATTTATTTTCGTAGTATTCAATTTACACCCATCAAAATTTTGTTGTTTTGATAAGTCTGTCTTTCAGCTAGTAAATACCTGCGTAGGATTTTAATTATATCTTTCGTTATTTGACAAAATATCTACTTTACATTATAATGCCTAGTTAATTATTAAAAGCATTAAACCCTAAGGAAATCCAGTTTCTATTTCGGCTCCTGTTTATAAATTGTCTTTAAAAACAGTTGAAGTCTAAATAAACTGTTTAAAGTTGTATTGGACAGGGTAAGGATAAAATTCAAGGAATTCGCTAAAATACTTATCGTTGTTAAGGAAACTATAAAAGACAAGTTGATTAAATCTTAGATGTCGTCATTACAAGGTGACACAAGCGTTGTCCATCCCGTGTCGCTCCAGATTGATTCTCCAGACTAATCAACTCCAAGATTTATTGTAGAACCATGACTCGGGTCTTTGGATCTTATTAGAGGGTGTTGTGTTGTCTACAATACTTATTTGTGTTATTCATTTCGATATCTTTCGGATTGAGTTCGATTATATTTTAGAAGTTATTTTAGAAAAGAATGGCTTTAAATTTGACAAACCCAATAGTGTAGCTGTAAGTTCATGTAAGTTTCGATTTTTGGTAGGATGTATTGTTCACTAATAACGAAGTAAATTTGAAATTAATTCATACATGAAGAAATTAATTTCACAAACAATTTTCTGAAATATAAGTTTGTTCTATATTATTAAATTTCACGTTCTTAATAAATGTAAGTAATACAAATTTATAATGAATTTTGTAATACTAAATGTAATCTTACTTAAAAACGAATTATAGACTCATTTATATTTAATTATAATTAATTTCACTAATGTTAAAATATATAATCTGTATTTTTGACTTACAACAGTGTAATGAAGAATTTCAAAATACTATTTCATGAAATTTTGATACTATCTCGTTCATTGAACTAGTGAAGATAACGTGATTAATGACGTCCCTAGACGACCCGTCTACTCTGCAGTTAAATAATTGCAAGCTCAGTTTTTCATTCTAAACTTGACTACATCATTAAATTTTATACAAGTACTTGTCCACAATTTTGTTTTGGCATTTTAAGTTTATGGAGACTAAGGTTAATCCTATATGACTAATTATATTCGGTAGAAATAAATAAGTAAAATTGAAGTGTCTGTCTGTAATATCAAAGTTACAGCTCTTTTAGAATGCTTATGAGTATTTATTCAATACCTAAATTAAAACACACTTTACGATTTAGATTAATGAAAAATATATATTTCCGTTTCTCTATTCCATATAATCATTAAAAGTACTAATACGATTTTGATGGAACTGCCATAATCATATCTATAATTTATATTATAAAGCTGAAGAGTTTGTTTGTTAGAACTCGCTAATCTCAGGAAACGCTGGCCCGATTTGAAAAATTCTGTCAGTGTTGGATAGTACATTTATCGAGGACGGATATAGGCTATATTCTATTTTCAAAAATATTAGGGATCCTTACTAAAAGACTAATAAAGTGGTTACATTATTGGACTTTTATATACTTGGTGTAAAAATCGAAATGAACGCGACTGGCGTTGCGCTGGCAGAAGCTAGTAGGTAATATAATAAAGAATAAAATAGGGCCAATTTATTTTAACAAATACACATGCATTTTTATTACAACTGTGTTATAAAATAAAATATTTCTTAATATGACGAACACTACTAGCGTTGTATTTATCGGAATGTAGTTGACCGATGATACTCGGACCCGGTAGGATATTACTCTGCGACCTATCAATGCAATTAAAACGAACGAAAGAGCATTACTAACGCTGTCTTAAATTTACTGGAAATAAACATATCATAGCAAAGTAAACTATCTATAAGTAATGCAATGCGATGACAAATGGAAGAAAATGAGAGGAAAAGCAAATGCGAGCATTTGATAACAATCACTACTGTCTATAAACTTGCGTAACCAGAGGTTGGAGGCGTACCCAACTCTAATGTGTAAAGGTAATGTGAAAACCAAAAGTAATATATTCGATGTACCCTTTGTGACCCCGAAATATGTTTTGACCGTAATAAAACGCTTACCACGTCATGCACAGCGCGACCGCTGCCTACGGATTGATGGTGCACTCCATTTACAATGAAATGGCCCTTCAAAACGTACCCCGGTCACTTAGTCAAATTCACACTTGGTTAACTTAAAGGATTTTCTCTCATTTATAATGCTCCCCGACTCCGACTTCTTCAGTTAAAACATTTTTAAGGACTTGGTAATTCGTCTCTATTTGTTTCCAGTCATGTTACGGATTAAAAAGTATTACCTTTCAGCGAGCTTCATGCTCGTATGTTGAGGATTGTCGTAAAAAATGTAATCCTAAAAATTATTCAATTTTCTTTTGTTACAATAATAAAAAGTCAACCCTCTCATGACTTAGTTTTTATTGTCCTAATACGAGACCAAGATAATGTTTACAATTGTATTTGCATATTTACAAGGGATGTTATAGTTATCTCTCTAAAATAGCAAATAATGACAGCTTATACTCATAGAATTACTGCAAACTTGTCCTAAATAAACTTTATAATATTCACGTAGTTAAATATTTTAGGCTTTGTCCTAAGTAGGTTTCATGTGACACGATCAGTTTTTTCTTTTATTAGGTTATTCGGCGATTTATTCCTCTGCAACGAGTTTGTACTGTGTCTAGCACAATGTATCGGATTTGATTTCGGGATAGTAAAGAAATGCGTCAATCAGTATCGTAACTTTCAAATTTAAACTGGTATTTGCAATAGACTCAAAAATATGTCTGCTGCTTCTTACACTGCAACAATGCCTATAATATCTATATTCTTTAATTAAAATTCCACAGATTGCGCAATTATAACTTAAAATTATATTTTTTCTGTCAAATATTGTTAAATGAACGTTGGTATCACTTGATATGTTATACCACTAATAAAACCACTCACAAGTGATTACTCATTAGCAATGGACTATCCATATATTAATATATTACTTTCTCTTTCATGAGTTATTGTATAGAATTTATTCTCGTAAGGTTGAAAATTAAGATAAAAATTCAAGAACAATAAATGTCACGATAATAATCACATCTTGGCTTAAGCTTTGAATTCAATTACATTTCAGATAAAATGTGAGAACGAATATTAGAGTCGCGTAATACATTTCTGCTTAGCTTAAGTGAATTACATCACAAGTTTATCAAAGAGTTTAGTTGAATTTCTACTTCATATTTTTATTATTTTTGGTAAACTAGAAGAGAGTAATATATCTATACATATAAATAAAATGGAGTGGCCGTTTCTAATATCGAAATAAGACAGACGTTTTCTTAGAGCATATGAAAGTATATTAATTTTTTGTCCATCTGTTTATTCTGGTTAATTTCGGAAACGACCGGACTATTTTATTTTTCTTTCGAACTTAGTAAATTCATGCACTGAAGTGTAATAGATACGTGCTATCATAATACTTCACAACATTCCCATACATGAAAGGCCACTTGTCTTGGGCGCGTTTTAAATATACTTATAGGATTTAGAAAAGTGTATATAATTTTGTTTAACAATGCAAGAATCAAAGTTGTAACACACGTATTAGCGCAAAAAGATCCCAGCTACTACAACGGCCTCTAAAAACACGTAATATATAGAGTATAAAAAACACATAATACAAAGTTACCTAACCCTTAAGGCACCATTTGATTTTATACCCATTAACTTTACATGGCAAATAGTACGTAAAAAGATAAGCTATTATTTGCCTTAAGCCTATACGTAAGTACGCGGTACATGTTAAATTTCTCTTGAGTTAAACGCCCTGAAAAAACAGACTTTATTGACTACACAAGGTGACTGGGGCAATAGTTTGAGTTAACTAGAATTGGGAATATTTAATATTATCGATGCACGGCTTGTATGATATTTATTAAGCTTCAGTTCCGTGGATTCGTTTTTTATATCTACAAAAATAAAATAAGTTCTTTGAATCTACTTTACAGATGCCGAAACTTATTTAAGTTTATTTTATTTTTGGTGTTTCACTAAAATTTAAATTACAAAAAAAAAATATATCATTGTGTGCGGAGTGCACGTGTCAGAAGTGAAACTTGTTTAACAACATTAATAAGGATCTGTAAGATTTTCATATCGAAAATAAAGAGTAATATTCAGAAAGGAAATCCAAAGTCGTAACGGCCAAATGACTGGTATTGTCGTAACCCGAGCTTGGAAAATCGTCATCAATGCGCCTAAAGAAATGGTATTTAAATGTATAATTCATAAAAAGATGTACATAGTAACATTAAGACCATTTATTATATAAAATTGAAAATCTATTAATTAAGAATGTTACATAACTAAAATGTATTTTAATTGAATCGTAGCGGCTTATTTATTACATGATTTTACAATTTCTTTTAAAGGTTAATAACAAAATGATTATTTTCCCGACATTCCGCCTGCTTTTCAGGAAGTCTCCTGAAAATTAACGTCTGACATCTTAATGTCAGACGTCAATTTAGTGAAGGTTAAAAATAATTGCAAAATTGTGTAATAATTAACGCTCTTCAAGCTACTTAAAATGATAATTTAAATTTGTTACATTTGTGTAAATGGAAGCCAATAATAAAGATATATTAACAAGACTCCAGCTAAATGAAAAAGTTATTAGCATTAACTTGGAGTGAACGTGTATAATATGAGAAAGCGTCCTTAAACCCAACCCAAAATGATAACTCAATGACATCACAACAACAAGCTATAACGTGTTTTATATTCCAACTGACTGAGTTTTTATTACAGCTAGCGAATTTACGAATCCGTGTTATATCCTATCTCATATCTTGTTGTATTTCAATGTATATCATTTCCATGCCTACGCTTGATTGAATTTCTTCATGAAATTCCATTTATCTTCCATTCGTTTGGCTAACCGAAGTAGACGAGACTATTGTGAAATAGATTAACACTAAAATAAATGAAGGAAGGCTGTTTTGCGTTTGACTGAATATTATATTTTGTTACGATTTTGTACGACATTATGTAAAATGTATCAAATAAGAAATTCCCCTTCACATCATTATTTATTTTCATAAATATTCTGTAATCTGTATTATAGTTTAATTCCATTTATTCTATTTATCTATACCACACATAAGAAAGTGTTACCTTTTTTCTGAACTGTTCAATTTATAAACTTAACAACTAATATCTTGGCGCCTGCTGGATATCATAAACTTCTATAAAACAGTCTCATTCTAGGAGAATTTTATTTCAGTCTTAAAAATATAGCTTTCTTATAACCAAGCGCATAAAAAAAGCAGGAATAGTTTTCATACTTTTAAAAACTTATGACCCAAGATCCAGAATATGAAATAAAAACCTTATTTAATTAGGCATAATGTCCAGAATTTATATGATAGACAATTATAATAATATTATTTACTTTAAATAAAAAAAGAATGAGGGTATCTCGTATTTATTATTATTTTAAATTTCGTGTCAGGCATTTAAAATCTTAACTAATATAAACTTCATAGTAATGATATTCATTCGAAAGGTAAACAGTTTCTGTGAAGATTAATATCATCTTACGCTAGAACCTCATGAAATTTACGGACATAAATTTTTCTCTAGGAAAAAAGCGAAAATATTAACTGAATACGCCGCGTATTTCATTTGTCCAAAAAGTCTTCAAGGCTTATCCAAGCTGAAAATAAAATGGAGATGAAATGGATGGGTATCCGAGGTGCGGTCGAATAGCCTCTTAAATATTGGTAATTGGATCTTTGCAAAAGCTGATTTTATAGCTGCAAGAAAGATTGGAGGTATCTTTAAATTAAAGAGTCACGTTTTATTCTTAAATCTCCTGTATATTTAAATTATAGACAGGGAAACCTGTGTCTAATATAAAAATACTTGTACGTTTACCAATAAATGAACAGGGTGCAAACTTAACTTAACATATTGGTAACAAAAGATGTGGTGTTGTTGGAATTTACGAAGGAATTTGCCATCAAAAAGATAAGGACTCTAGCTAAAATATATAAAAGAGAATCTTAAAAATCCACCGCATTCTACGATTTCTTATTTTGTCTTTACCTGGAACATTTATCCCCTCGGGCCGGGAAAGGTTCAAAGTTAAGACAAAGATATTGCGCGGTATTTCGTGAGAAACACGCTCTATCAATTATTGTAAAAGCGACTGTCTTTGGAGAATACAACGGATTTACAAAAAGTTATAACTATAATGATTATAAAATGTCCTTAGATGAGTTTGATATAAAATACACGGGGTAATTAATTGAAATTGTTAGTCTAACAATCTTTGTACAGAGATAATTTTTGAGGTTAATTAATATTGCTTGTCTCATAAAAAATCTTAATTTATCAGTTACAGTAAGTAAGTACAGTTAAGTAAAACTGTCTTTTAAGACAGGTTTACTTAATTATAGCATATTTTTTTAAGCAAATGTGTACATATAAAAGTAGAAATTCATCAGAATCTATTTTTTTATTTTAATAGTTGAAACCTTATTTTTCCTTATTTGATCCAAAATTTCCGTGTTCTAGGAAAATATTAACCATTGTAAAATTCCAATACATCGGTCTGCCTCAAACCTCAATGAGGAGGTAAATAAAGCCTCTAATTAGCAAACAATTCAAACACAATGCCACTAATTACGGGCGTTATCATATTTGCAATCTAATCAAACTGATAGTCTGCCTATGCACGTCCTTATATGATATTTTTTTCCTCTAAAACAATTTTTGATCTCTGATGAAACATAATAAAAAAAGAAAATGTCCCGCTGTGCGTCTTTATGCCCCAATAGGAGTCTTGAAAAATTGTACTTACCCTTCAATGAATTGATTTTTTAAGGAAAATAAAAGATGATATAGGGCAGTATCAAAATGGCAAGCAAAGAACGTCGGATTTTGTAATAAAAATTTTAATATTTACTAGAACAATTTATTATACATCAAATAGGAACAAAATAGGAGTGTTATAATTTCGTCTTTTAAACTTAAATAATGTAAAGAGAGTTACGGGCGCGTTAATAATTCTTGTAAGAGATTGAAAAGGATTGAAAAGGTTGTTTATCAATGATACTTTAGTTGGAGTTACATTTTTACTTGCCATAGAATATATTTTTGGAATTCACTTAACGTAAAGATGAATGAAACACAGCAGTGCTTCAACGAAATACGTGTGTTTTTTATTTGTTGAGGGTTCGAATTTCTAAATCCTTCAAAGAGTTTAGTCTTATATAACAAATCGCATCTAAAACATAAATGGGTCGATCAAAAGTCGGTTTCAGAAACGATAGATTTTAATATATGACATGATTTAATTATTCGAGTTCTTAGATCATCGATTATTTCATTGAATACAAAGCATTCTTAACCAATAAAGTAATAGTACTTCTGTAGGACTCTAATACTAACTTAACATAAAGGCTTAAAACGGGTACAATCGCACACATTATCTATTTATGAGGTGAAAACTCCAAGTCTATAAAAATATTTATAAAAATATGTATTTTGTACATGAGTTAAATTAAATTTTTACTTATTGTAAACCTAAAGTTTTTTCAAATTTGAATAGTATTTTTTTTTGACATTTAGATTATTTTCACTGTACGCTTATTTATACTATAATAGGACGAACTAGAGGTTCGATATACT
>JAOSYY010000009.1:10511501-10522149 GCA_025727935.1 Hebomoia glaucippe | reverse complement strand
CTCGCCATTCCGACTACAAGACGCTCATAATGATGTACTTAACCAAATGTCATAAGAAACTAGAATTCAGTAAGGTACGTTAGGTTAGGCTTTTAGTTATTAATAGGCCAAGAACTGTTTAAAAATAAGTAAGAATCAGCGACTTTGATTTTTAACCACTTAGCCATTTTAGTTTATCGTGGTTTTGGCAGATATTCATTTCATAATAGAATATGAGTAGAAACATAGTCTTACATGTTTCTTGGGGAGATTTTAGAAGACGTTTTTATAATACCTTGATAAACTCTACATCGTCACTGGTATAAAATTATTTTGCTTGCTACGTAGGGGGCTCTTGGTTCATGAAAGATGTAAAAATGATAATATATTTGATTGTTGTGATTATATAGCAAAAGTAAACCTGCACTATACTGTGTAGAAAAGCATTCAAGCCTCAAGTTGAAAATTGTTATATTAGATTTTCTATTTATATTATTATGTTGTTTGAGTGTATTTTTCGTCGATTGTTTTCTAATTTGAGACTTTATATTTGATAAAACAAGATTCTTCCCGCAGTTGTGGATACTATTTATAAAATACATTTATTACAAGCATATTGAAAATTTTCAGTTCTATTTAAAGAACATCTTTTTTATTTTCAGCATGCAATTGACTTCGTCATAATCCTCGTATTTCATAATTTTCACCGTCTGTCTTTTAGGTGAAAAGGCAAATGGTGTACGTCATTTTCATTCAATTAATTTTCCCTGCTCCTAACTCGTTTCAATTAAAACTTTACGTAATACACAATTAACAGTACACATAATATTAACTGTTAACACAATTACGTTCGCTGAAATTAGCTACAATTTGAATATTCAAACGATTTTATCCGCAAGCCCAACAAGTTTGGACTTTAATTTTCGGAACAATTGAGTGTATGCTATTTCAAAGATTACGAGAATGTTGGGAAGTTTCTTAAGCGTTGTTTCGCTGCTAGTGTTCAAGAATTTACATAATAAATTGCATACTAAATACACAGTAGTCAGAATTCGACACTGAAGCGACGCGAATGAAATGAATTTCAGAATGTCCTCTGAATATATTATACATTTAGAATTAACGCTGTGCTAGCTTTTAGCTCCGTTTCCGTTCTGATTTTAATCGTGTATGGAAATTGATTATGATTTATAGGGTATGTTGGTACGTTAGTTTTCTTATACCTTTTTTTTATTTATCTTAAAAGCTTAGTCATAAAGACTGTGTTGCTTTTATTACATATACTTAAATGATATCCTAGAATAAAGTAGTCACGAAGCTCAATGTCAATGTCATAGTAACCTTATCTATAATATAATAATTAATCAACGAATGTATTGCTAAGCGCAAATCTTGGGAGCAGCTGAATCGATTTCGGGAATTATTTTTCAGAATATTCCTTGAAGCACGAGGACGGTTCTTGCGGAGAGAAAATTTTTAAAAATTGCCTGAAAACTTAAAAAAAACTTCTATACTCCTATACTGTATTTGTTACTGTACTTGTTTGTTGTTCTACTTCAAACTCAATTTGAACTTTAATACCATAACATAAAGTTCAAGTGAAAATTCAATGAAATATAATATGTAGGTTTTATAATAACAAATCTGAAATTGTAATTTTTAATGAATATTAAAAGAATTTTAGGTGTTTGGCATAATGTAATTGTTGACTTATTAACTTTCTTTTTTCGTTTTTTTTCTTACCAGCTGACCCGGCGTCCGAATTGCAGAAGTATTAAAAAAAGTTAAAGAATCGACTGTTAGGCAGTATATAGTTGGCCAGGTCAGCTAGTTATAAATAATAGTAGATAATCATAGGTAATGTTCCCTGCAGTAAATATACAGTGCTCTGTCACATTCAAGTAAAAGTTAACACTATAGAATAATATTTCCAATCTTAAAAGAAACTGATTCTTGTTCGATTCAGTTTAAAATTTTAAATTTGTATGTGGCCTGAGTTATATTCATAAATTATGTATTCAGTTTAGAGTTTCTCCGCGAAATGTTCGTTGCTGTTTTCGAAAAACAATTGTTGGTGCAAAATGGGTAGCGTTTCCATTGGGAAAAGTCTCTGCAGTACAACGAACGACAAAACTGGAATTGGAGAATTTTTCTATACAAACGCGGCCTGTAGTTATAGGGAATATCCATTTTTTTTCACAAGAAATTGCAGAATTTTGGGCTACATTTAATTAGAGTGTAAAGTAACCAGGCTTTTAAACACAGCAGGAATAGCAATGGTCTAACGTGGTCATTCTTTTTGCATAGTTTTACTTAGGATGACTAGATGAAATAATAATTAAACACGATGGTTAAAGCTACTAGGCAAGACAAAGTAATGTTAGAACTCTCTTAGTTCTGAGATATTATTATATTGAAATAGTCTAATAGACCATATATCAATTCGTATCGATTGTATTTAGATAGTCCATGTAGATTAAATGCAGATGCATTTATAATTAAAGAATATCACGCAAGCATAAGGTATATTTGCTAAAAGGATGTTATAAACTATATTATTAAAAATTCGAATATTTACCGCATACAATCATTCTTGGCTTTGCATATTTAGTATGAAATAGGCAGCAAATTCAACCGAGATTCGGCAACCGATGTCAATTTACGAGATTTATTCATTCGGTTCGACCGTTATGCATTTAACGAGACATCAATGAATATTTAACGAGTGGGTAAAGTGCAGAACAGAATATGATGAAAATATTTAAGATAAAACACGTTATAAACACAATTTATAATTTAGCAGCTAGTTCCATCGTCAAAGGAATTTTAATATATCAAATGATTATACTTTCGTATAAACTGTACAATATAATGTACTCGTTACAGGCAGAAAAAATACCATTTGATAACACTTTAAAAGTATCGACTTATAACTTCGGTATATATTCGGTAGTTACGATAAAGATAAAAATATAGAGAACATATGCGTTTAAAATTTTAAAAGATTAATTCCGAATTTTGCTTTATAGGAAACCAAAATATTTAAGAATTCTGATCTATGAAATGAAAGTTAAATAAAAATATTTGAACGCATTTTTATTTACTGTCTTAAGTTATGAATTGTAACTAGCAAAATTATTCTCATTTCATTTGCTGTATTATGTTTATATATGTTACTGTAGAGTTATAAGGAGTAGAACTCTTGCGAGCATCTGTCTTCCTAGCGAGTTACAAACTGGGTCGCTCAAAGTAAATATGAAGGTTTGAAATGAGCAATCTTATCTATGTTATAACCGCATTCTTAATATTAAGTCAGCAATACAGCGGTCAAAGATTTATTCCAGTTTAACAAATTTAAAAATTATTAAAGTCCATTAACTCTTTTCCAAGTAATAAAGTTTTGATAAGCTCGTTCTTGTATCACTTACATGTTTTGTTATAAAGAAGTTTTTTATTAAGAATGTATATTGAATTACTTTTCAGTATTAAATCAATTACGGTAGTTATTCACATTATAATTTTTTTAATGCAAAAATTAAAACATCAACTTTTTGAGGACCTTCTATCAAATACAATTGATTCTGATCTGTCTAAAACAATTTTAAAAATGATTAGATTATAATGTTTTTCATAGTAAGTGACAACTAGAATAGGTCCAAAAGTACTTATAAAGATAATTTACTAATAATATACATCGTTAATGCACATCAAACAAGCTTTGCTTGAATATCTTAAAAGAAAACACTACGAAAACTGCACATTCATTTCTTATTAACCATACACTTATACTGAGCTCGGGAACCCCGAAAGGATTTAAAGGTTTCCTTTAAAAGATGTTCTACTTCAAAGCAGTTAAATAATCACCATTTGGAATTAATACTACATTTATTCCGCTGTATATTTTATTGTAATAGCTTATAATAGATGTAGCTAGCGGCTTTGTTTATGCGGAAGTAATTTACAATTCTACGAAGACATAATCGATATAAATTGTATGTTACATAAGACATTTATACATATATGCCTCGGGCGAAATATTCTAGTAGTTTGTAGATTTAGTTATGCAAACAATTTGTTGACTGGTGGTTTTGATTATTGTAAAGTCTAACATAAGTTTTTATTAAGTATAATTATATTTTAAAATTAATCTTGTATATAGAAAATCCAATTGATGGGAATGCACTAAAGCTGTTATAAGAGGAGAGGTGTTTGATCAGGAGCTCATAGAAAACGATGGTTCATAGTGGTTAACTCCGAAAAAGATACGAAAAGTATGAAGAACCTCAAAAAAAGCCGGTTAATGACATAAAACGCCAACCTAGTTTTAGGAATGTTGTTGACAGTTTTTCATACGTCGCACTAATCACTGCTACGTCCCTTAACACGAAACTTTACACGCTAATAGCGTCATTATAAAATATTTGTTTCTTTTTAAAAATATTCTTTTATAATTGATGTGATAACATTTGTTACGTCCTTTTTTGCTTCATAAAAATCTAGTTTAAATTTGTAAACAAATTATTAGTAGTATGCCTTATTCAGATGATTCTATTATATACCCTTTTTTTTAAGTGTGCCTCTCTACTCAATGATATGAGATCATATACTCATACGCAGATGGGATTGTAATGGTTTTCTATCAAAATACAATCTAGATTCTATGGGTCTTAAAAACACTTAATAACAGGGAAAATCGACGTTTTAGCGGGTATTCCTTTCAAGTATTCTGAGAGCCTATGCTTTGCCATCAGAGTATCAATGTCAGTCTGAGTGCCTTATAACTCGCCTTCAACTAGTTTGCGTAATATGCTGCTAAACTAAAATAAAATCAGGTCTTAAAACAGTGCAAATAAAAGCTGTGATAAAAAGTTAAATAAATATTAAACTAAAAATACCGGTATCTTTCATAAAACGAGCAAGTTAGAGTAACAGGTATTTGCTATCTCTATCAATTAACTTATCCTATCTCTTAGATTTACACGAGCAAACGTAATATGTGTATCGGTCGAAACTATAAATAAACTTATTCATTCGACGTTCACCCTATTCGTTACTCTAACGATATATAATGTATACATTAAAGTCAAGTTGAATTCTGTAAAATATTGAGGAGAATCGATTTATCAATCAATGCAAATAAACTAATTATATATGTCTTTAGTAAAAAATATAAAATAGAATATCGAAACTTAGCTGAAAAATGTTAAAAGATTTATCTAAATCTAAGATTAATTTCGGATTTGAAATCCTCTATTAACTACACCATATATTAAAATCAACATCATAATTAAAGCCTTCCATTGGAACAAAGATAAAAGAGGCTTTGTAAAAGACCTTGTTTCTAAAAATCACACTCAGAAATAGCTCACATTTAGTGATTAATTAATTAAGTAATAATCATGATAGCATTTTATTGGTTCTCATTTTAACGATTCTATAGTAAAAAAGCTTTATGTGGCCAAAGAAATAACATAAATAAGATACGATGAAAAACTTACATACTAGCTTTTCTAAGCAAGAGTCTGCTAAAATGGAATTAACGATTTCATTTAAGAAACCAGAGTTCAAAAGAAAGCTTCAGATAGTCTTATTTCTTAAAGCAAACGGTACTCAACTGCTCAAGTACATATACTCTTGGAATATCTTAACATGATTCAGTAAGAATTTATCCTTTTATATAAATTATGCTCAGCTGTATTTTTTCGTAATGCGTATATACAAGATCATCAATTCACTGCTGTTAACAATTTTGACGTTATCTGACGCGTGATAAGCGCTAAATGAGCTTGCTCTCTGAAATGTCACGACCGTTTTTTATAACCCAATACATTGCTCGTAAAGTTTTGGCAAAGTCAAAGTCATCTTCGTTACCTATATTGAACTTGAATTTTATAACGAAGATTATGACTTTGTGGTAGTAAAAATGCCTGTTGCTAAGAAACGTGTCGATATCAAAATTTCTTGTCTGCGGTGAATTTGTAATTTTACCGGGGTTCTGACATGTTTCTTTAAGTTCGGTTCGTGGAGGACATGTACGAGTAAGTTTCTTTCATTCCATTTCATCTCTTTTAAGGATAGAGAATTGAAGTATTTGATTCGATTCTAAAGTTTTGAAAGAAAATTCGAACCTTTATGCATTTTGTTTCTAAAAAGGCATAGTAAGAACATAAATATTAATAGTTGTTCTTTAAGAGATACAGTATATAATTTCATATGCATTTAGAAACAACTGTTATTATAAACAGACATTTCAATGTTATTGGCGTTACCTATAACCTAGTTGTAACATTGTGAGTTAAAAATATTAGTAAGAGGTATATTATGATATAAGGCAAGATATGGAGTACACATATCTTCGTACATGAAGGAAAACACTCTTATCGTATCTTATCATAAGGTGCCTTGGATAGAGTACTGGCCCTTCGGAGCTGTTACCAATTAAAAGACGGCATCCAATTTATTCAATTAATTAAATCAGTTAGTTTTCCGATAATTGCTTTCCGTTCGCTGACTTCTCAAATTGTAAATTGCAATTCTGTCCTTCTAATTTCGCCTTAACATTTTTAATGCTTCATCAAGTTTTTTCTTAAAATTATTTTGTTTTTAGATAATCAAAATACCTAGATTAAAATATCAAAAGATAACAAATAGTTCATGTCTACTGAACTAGAAAATAGAGTGTAAAACATACATCGATATTTTTTTACAAAACTAGATAATTCGTTCGCGCCGAACATTTATCAATGTCAAACGATTAGATCGACAACTAAAACCAGGCGAACTCGCGTAAAACAAAAGTTAATTGTAAACATAAATTAACTTTAGCTTTTTCACTTTAGGCAATGCAAGATATGGCAAGATTAAGAGAGCTTTTAAAATAATTTAAAATTCTTTGTTTTCCGCTAGCACTATTTATTTTCTGTGATGTAAATAATACTTTAATAGTTTCAATATATTAAAAGAGCATTACCGAATAAAATACAAGCAAGTGTCTACAATATTTTGTTTCAATAGACAGTTATCTGAGAAATCTTCAAAGCTTTGAAATATAGTATAGAAGAAGTTTGTAGGATATAAAATATCATAGGAATATAATGAAGTGAGGAGAAAGTTTTCAACTTAAAGTTACCGAATATGAAAATTTAAGTAAGGCCAAATCTGTCTTGTGAAAAATAAGTTTATGTAAAAAAATAATTGTCACGTTAAATTCGTTATGGTAATCTAATATTATTGAGCAAGTTCATGAAAAATATAATTTACATAAATATTCATTTTGAGAATTTATGTAGTACAATTTGAAGTGTATAATCGTATAGATGATTTATTGTGCTACTTATTGCAATGTGCCAATTAGTGTTAAGATCTAAACATCGGCGTTACAGATTAGTGATTTGGAGATGTATCATTTCTAATTAATACAATTCTAAACACGATTATCGACGTGTCCTTGTATAGAGAAGGATTTTATATGAAGATCATAAGATAAAAGTTATTTTATTTAGCAATCAATACATAATCATTGCGTTGAAAAAAAGATTATAACAGTCTGTCAATGAATTCGTTTGAAAAAGTAATTACTTATTTTTTTGCGATGTGAAAGAAATAAAGTAAAATAAAAACTTTGTACAATAAAATGATGTTTTTGTTACACCTACATCGAATAGTCTATGGTAAAGCCGGTTCGCTTTGTGGATTGCAATCGTGTTATCATCAATATTATGTTCAACGCGTCATTAGTGAGAAGAGCAAACATCGCGAGCGAATTAGTGCGCATCGTTAAGAGGTATTTGTGAAAAGCATACTAAATCTTATGAAAGGAATTGTTCTTTAGGTATTTCATATATTTAGATTAAAGTCTGGTTAATATTTGGTTGAATAACAACGTAAATGATATACCAGAATAAGTGCAGCAGAGACCCTTTTTATTGGTAAAATAATGCTTCACTACATTAAACACACAGCAGATAGAACGTACCCACATTTATCTTTCAATTTTCTCCATTTTCGTAGCTACAACGTTCACGACAGAACAGGTGTCTCATAAAATGTTATTTAATTCGAATCAGTTGAAATCTGTTAACATTTTTCTATCTTTTTTGAGCTGAAATGTTACGATTTGAAGTTGTATATATACTTCTAGTTTTTTTTCCTGTTTTTTAATTCTATAAATTTCTATAGTAAAGGTAGAATTCCATGCATTATTAAGTGAGCTTTGGAGCTTTTTTGCTGTAGTATCAAATAATTGCGTTAGTTTGTACAGTACGTTATAAGAAACTTTACTTCAGTACAAGAGCGAAACGAAAACGACATATAAGTCAGGTTTCCACGGAACGGAATATTAGAAATATTAAATAAAATGAACACAAAAATTGTTATTAAATTTGTATTCAAATATATGACTGTGGTAGCAATATAGTCGGTGGTTTACAAGTCAGGGCTTAGCTTGGAGTTTCAGAGCTTTAATCCGTTGAAAGGGTGTCGATGTATTAGCGCGCCGAAATTTGATCAAATTCCGTGTCGTATTAATTGAGTTTTCGTTGGAAAGTGTTCGGATATCGGCCGTTTTATCGGTGCTGTTAACATTATGTGAAAATCTTATTCTAAATGTCAAACATTAAAGCGTCAATTGCTTTATAAATCAGAAATTTATTTAAACAAGGTCAATACTTCAATTCGAATACTATGTATCAAAGGTTATAATATTAATAAAATTCATATGTGTCAAGTAAAATAATGAATCAGGTGTTTTATTAAGACTACAGTGGGTAAGTTTTTGAAAATCAAAAACTCATTAAGTGACGTCATATAAATTATACATATAAAGTAATTATTAATTATCCAAATTTAAAACTTTTGGGTAAGCGACTTTAACGCTTTATACAATAAAATTAAGCAATTTCTTTAACTCAACGTATTTACTTCCTTGTCTTAAATAAATGTTTTTTCATTTATAAAATGCGAAGCTTAAAGCTTATGCAAAAGTGCAATAAATAGTAGCAGTAATGTCTTCGCGCAGTTAGGACGATACGAAACGATCTGATATACAAATAACACTTAGCTGAAATGAGATTACACTGCAAATTTGTTTCAGTACAGCTCATTCATTATAGATTTATAGTTATGTAATATTCACAGTCTTACATTATATCTGAAAGATGAAAAGATTTTCATTAAACTATCAACCCTTATATCTGTTTTTTATATATATCCGCTAAAGTAATTTAAGATTATAGGGGTCAAATTAAAAAAACATGGTTTGTATATTAATGGGATTTTGTGTGAAACGGTTGAGAGAAGCGAAAGGCCGTTCCTTGTCTTTGAATTTCGAAAAGAAGACAATTGGCTGATAGTACATCATTTAGTTAATAATGTTAAGCATTACGGTGTCACCTGATATTAAGTGAGCTTTATTTTAGTGTGTAATGTCTGTATGTCATAAAAAAAAGGATGACCATCTTTCAAAAGATTTCGTGAACATAAATAAAATAAACGTTTCTCTTATTCCAAAAGCAACTCGAATAAAATTAAGACTCAGTAATATATTCAGTGGTCTACTGAAAGTTGTGTATCTTTCGGAAAACAAAATGGTCTCGTTGCAAAATGTACTTTAATATCCCCTGGAGAATACACATGAATATGCAAAGCGTACACTTGAGACGTTTAACTTGGCTTGTTATTTGGCGATTTGCATTTATGAATAGTTATTAAGACTAATGAGAAAATATTTAAATTGGTCATTTTATAGAAATAAAATTTTTATTATGAAAAATCGCAGTGTATTATTTTTTTAAACGGTTTCAGAGGAATGCTTTTTGAAAAAACATGATTTAATGACAGTAATGAGATTTATTAACCGTCATTAAACACGTAAGTTCTTTACCTAAAACCTTCTAAATAACAATTGGTATGATCTTGTATATTCAGGATTACGTGTTTTTATTACCTATGAGACTTTTAATTCATCCCAATAATGTTGTTGATAAAATATCGGCTCAAAAAATATAGAAAATAATTTGTCATACCGTACGTGCCTAGATTAATAAAAGTTTTATTTGTATTAAAGTAATTTAATATTTGCTTCAATAATTTATATAGTCTTTTGATTGTCTATTTTATACATTAAAAAAACTATTGAAAACTAAGTGAAATATTCGTATAGTTTTCATTTTTTACTAACAATGTAAACAACTGTTTCTTATATTTGTTCTCTGTTGAATTTAGAATGAAATTTGAGGTGCTTCAAATAATAAATACGTTTATAATTATTTAATGAACACAATCAAGTGAACTGTGAGAAAGCCCGGTCGCCATTACCGTTAAACTTTAAATGGTAATTAAATAGTTTGCCTTTTCCTGAGCAGTTACACTCAACTATGCAACGATTCAAACTTTGACTGCTCTACAGAAATTATGTATTAAATTGAATGTATATAGAATAGTAATTGAACCTATGTGGTTTCTGTTTCATCTTTGTTAGTTGGCGTATTAGTTCTTTAGATCGTAACTTTGCTCGATAGTTGTTCGAATTCATTACTATCAATTTGAACAACTTTCACAGTTAATTACATACCCAGAGATTAAAGCAGATTCCGAAACATTTGTAGGAATGGAATGCTCATTAAATCCATTTGCCCATGGAATTCTACTCGTATACTTTAAGAGCTATAAT
>JAOSYY010000009.1:10488006-10499670 GCA_025727935.1 Hebomoia glaucippe | reverse complement strand
CAAGCAAGACTTAAGATACGTAGGCGACTAATACAGAAGTAAATTTGAATTTAAATAACTGCATACACAGACCGCTCTTGTAAACAAACTTCATGCGAATTGGTGTAATATCGTGCATGGAACAAGGCAATCTATTTGCATAGTTGAAGCATTCCGCGTCAGTTGCATTCCTCTTGTTCCACTTATGCATATTGTGTTAAATGTTCCGCTATCCTTGCGTTACGTAAGTACTATGAAATGTTATAATTAAAGTAATCGCGGTTATCAGATTAAACAAGTATTTATCATACACTTTACGGTTTATCGGAAGTTCAATATAGCTTACCTTAATCGAGGTATTAAAGCGTGTAGCAGGTCTTTGATGTCTTTTTAATATGTGTAGGAGTCCAATGGCAAAATATATAGACTATATATTATAATGTTTATTCGCTTTTCCCGCCTAATGTATATACGGAATCACGATAAACAGTAATCGGCTAGATTTAAACTCGTATACGTGTTTTAATTTATCTTATTTTAGTACTATTAAAAGTTATTGCAGAGTTTCTTCTACATACCTAATTGATAAAATGTTAGAATGAGTTGTGAGTTGAGGCTTCTTTTGAAATCCTGGGATATGAGCTTACGTCAACATAGATTTTAAAATATTAGGACAAAAGGTGACAAAAATAAGACGTCGTACTTTTTTATTTCCTATATGTTTATGAGTTAAACTCTATAATGCAATTATTATACGTTTTATTATGTTACTTTAGAGGCAATAATATTAACACTTCATAAAACTGGCAATATTTCAAACATTATACGAGGACCGGAACTCGGTGTGCCTTTATTACTTTTGGGACTGCTTAAGTTTATTAGCTGATCTTATAGCCAAAGACATGGTTACGCTTAATAAATTTGTAATAAATTAAGATGTTCTCCGAAGTCAAAGTTCAGTATTTGTTACGTATATTGGGGGGGGATATTTTGAGTAGTCTATTTACAGTTCATATATTTTTTTATTTACGAATTATGTTTACGAATATTTTATTTTAGAGTAGCAAAATAGCGTTTGGTCACGTTTCACCTGATGGTAAGTGAATTTGTATATAATTTTCAGATATTTATTTTAGTACTTGGTGAAATATAAAATAAATTATTAGATATTAGATAACCATAGTTATAAAATAAATCACTAAGTACGTGATTTATTACGTGGCTTATTTTACTAATATAAATTTTAGTATGTGAATTCTTCAGTTACTAAGTTTATGTACAAACTTCTAACTTCAATTACTATAAAACTGTCAAAATAAGTTTTACACTACTCACGTAGATCTTACGTACTTGGTAGATTTTCTGATATTACAAATACTTCTGCGATGCCATGAACACTAGAAGTGTAATAATATTCTCTACTTTCAGGTTTTATGAATGATATTTATTTTGTTTTATACCAAAGGTCGAGCATCCACTTCACCTGGTGGTGAGCGTTTCCTGTATTCTTTCAAGGTTAGTAGATTTAGGAGACGCATTGTCAACTTTAAGGCCTTAACCAAATTACATTAATTGGTTTTCGTTGACGTTCTGCAGCCGGCATTGTTAACTTTTATTATTAATTGTCTGTTTAATACTTATTATTAATAATTAATAGTATCAGTCAGTTTAATAATCTATTGTAACAATATTTAAAAAAAATAGATTATAACATTTTATATTGTAACACGTATGAAATATTGAAATAAAGCTACATTATACTGATTAAAGCCCTATTTGTTTATTTTAAGCTGAACGTTTCGAGTGTTCCAATAGGCTTGCAAATTTGTAGGTGTTAGCTGTTTGAATTTAAATTCTGTAAAATAAGTTAGATTAATCCCGTTTTTTTTTACGAAAATGTCAGTACAGGTATATGAATTTTGAAATTATCGATAAACTGGTTTAGTATATCACCCTTTTTCATATATTCTTGACAGACCTTGGTATTTAAAAGATTTTGATGTTATTTACTTTTGAATTCATAGAATTTTACGTACGCAATTCTCATCATCATGTAGTTCCTAATATAAAATCAATAATATTTAATATCCCTGAATTCAAAGATACTTTGTACACTGTGCATCACCGTGCTACATCGTACATGCTTATCAGTTCGTTAAAAAACATACTCTACTTTGAAATGTAAGGAATAGCAATCTTGATTTCCCCTGAGTAACAGCAACTAGAACAGAAGTCTTTAGGAAAAAGAAGTTTACAAATATAATACACGCAGATATACAATGAAATCAAGTATTATAGTAAAAGGAAATTTTTATCAAGTAGTTTCATACCAAAAACTAGCCATCGAGAATAGGCTGTTATTAAGAATATTACCCCCTTAACGCAAACTTGTGGAGTTTGCTGTGTATACAAGCGACATGCGAGCGTTCACTACTCAGGAAGTGTTTGCAAAGTAAACGATAAGTATCGCTTTATGAGACAAAATTTGATAAGTACGGTATTATTCCTTCACCTATTAGGAAATCGAAAAGCGTGAGGCTTACATTATTAAGAACAACAAACCTACCTGGAATTTATATTTTGTAAGTAGAAAAAATATCGATATTCTATTGCTTGTTAGTAAAATTCAGTAGCAATAACAACTTCATTTCGTGTGAAAATTATATATATATATATATATATATAGCTATTGTTAGAATAAAAGTTACCCTTATAGAGCTCCCGTTTAATTTGTGTTGAGGTGCTTACATACAAAAATGCATATGGTATATGTTTGTATTAGGAGCCAGTAGATTTTTTTTTATAAAAAGAAATCCAGATTCATAATTTTGATGTACTATGTTAAAATTAACTGCACCATTATCAAATTAAAATTATATGTTAGAGGTAAACATACGATTGTCTATTTATGCGGTAAATACAATTTATTAAACAGGGTATATTATCATACTGCCATCAGTAAAAAAGCTGTTGTGTACAAAAGCTGAAAATTAGACAGCTTGAGATTACGCTGATACAACTCTTACAAAGACTTCGGGTCCCGCTTAAGATATATTAAAGCGATAACGATTATTGAAAAGCTTAGATAAAACTTACTTAAAGGCGTATCAATTTAACAAAGAAAACTTTCTAAAACGGTTCGGTATTTTGTAAAAATATTATCTTAAAAATAATTTACGTATCTTACTAAAAATATAAAGTAATTTCCAGTTACATTGCAAATTATATACAATTTATGTTTCGCATTAAAATATGTACTATATCCTAGAGCAAAACTCATTATTTTATTATAATATGCTAACAGAGACAGTAATAAATAAAAACGAATTGCTATTTTTTTTCAGCCATTTATAGCGGTAATTAAACTTATTCAAATCACAAGGTTGATTGGGAACACTCAAGAACTTGAGATAATCTGTATTCAAGCCTAGTCCGGGCCATTTAAAACAGAAACCACGTTCAGAGCATCCCTCGGGTCCTGGCTACAATATTCATAAATCACGGACCCTCACAGACTCAATTGAAGTCAGAAGTGAGAACGTCCACATGAGACCCAATTGGGAATACAATAACTCCAGTTGGAAATGAATACCCTTCGAAGTAAAGAAATATCTGAGATTCGAAACTATTTACTACCGAAATCAATAAATAATCTCATATAAAATGTACCAACTCTAAACTATCGAAGCCTTATTAAGAACAAGGTTTTATTTCAGATAGACACGAGTGTTGTTGATCCTTGTGGCATTTAGAAATAACAAGATTCTTTATGCGGGAGCGACAGCACTCAACAGAGGAGCAAAGTGTTTCACATGCTATCTTATTTGGTTAGCTTATATACACGTCTAATTTTTTAAACGATTCATGAACAAACAGGTAATTACTAAGTATTATCGCCGCCCTAGAAAACTTCGAGGCTTTAAGTGAAAGTTTTTTATAATCAAAACAAAATAAGGGTTTATAGATTATTAAACTTTGATAGTTAGAATCTTCTAGTTTTCAGTTAATCAGTTATATTTGTGTCTCTCTTTCGATGTCTGATAAAAAATTATATATGTAGATCAAAACAAATTATTTATTCCTTTCAACGTTCGTATATAACGTTAAAAAGCCTTCTATGCACAGGCGAGCCCCTTAAAGTTGAAAATGCAACTACAAAATCTGTTTTATTTATTTGAGATTCTACAACAGTGAACAATCCTCAGTCCTACGTCTCATAGATTCAACAGCATGAATAAATCATTTGGAAAATGTGGATCTCATGTTAAGAACGAAATGTCTTCTCTATAAATCACTATCTTGCTTAGTTTCATGCTTTAATATAAGTATTTCCGCAAGTATAGAATAAGTTAATACGAAAGCTTCTTTCAATTTTCGATCTAAAACTTGTAAAGCATAATATTCTTAAATTAATATCTACAATGTATACGTATATCTATAAAAGTAACATTAACTAGTTATTCGCATATTCTATTGCAAATAAAATGTTGTAATTATCCCCAGTCTCCGAATTACTAAATGATGTTAATGAGGTACAAGAAAAAGTTACAGTAGTCTATGCGTATTTTTTACAACTTAATTACATGAAAGAGTAAAATATACTAACATCTCACGAGTACGAGTAGGACAACACTGTACGTATACAATTGAAGCTTGGGACATCTCTAGCTGCTAAAAAATTCCGTTTAATTATACATTGCACCATTTAGGGTGGAATTTGCAAGTGTAATTGACTCGCACATTGCTCGACCTCAAACCTCAAAGTAGCGGTAAATAGAGCCGCTAAATAGAGTTTATAGTGATGAAAATCAACCGGGCACCTTTTTCGGAGCTTGTAAATATGTTTTCACTGAATTATTATTCATTTTATATGTACATGTCTCCTATAATCGTGAAATACGAATATAGTTAATTCTATTGTGTTAAACTGAAACATGTCGTGGAGACAGTTTTGCGTCTGTTTTACACGTAAATTTCTCTTGAACACAAATCTTATGTACCCTGTCAAACTGAGATTATTTTTTACCTCGTTTCTTTAAGATTCAAAACCAAATTTGATACAAAATTAAATAAATATAGGATCTTGTAAGATATACACTTATGATAGGTTAGGCAATATATGACAGATTAAAAAATGCAACAAGAACATCCGTAACCAACATTTAAAGACAAAAACAAAATAAAATGAATATAATAACATTGTAAAAAAATATCTGTATACGGTTATCCTTAAAAATGTGACCTTTGGGCAGTATCCAAAATAAATATCGATATGAGATAAAATCTACAGATCAAATTAATACAGATATACAAACGAACGTTCGTTTTTTCAATTACAAATACAAATATTTTTTTAGCAAATTGAAACTAAACCTTTTGCCTGAATGATTTACTTTCGTTTATAAATGTCAGATACACGTTGATATTTGAATTAAACGATTACGATTGACGAATTTACATAGTTATTGCTTGTTTGTATGTTTCTGTGTCTCCATTTTGTTTTTTGTGATATTGTAACTGTTAAACGAATGGGCAGATTTTGTTTCTTTTTTGTTGATGTGATCGTGATGGTCAGTAGCTGCAATTTATGAAGATCTGCTCAGACGCTTCAGGATTTGTAGTCGGGAGTCACATAAAAATTTTATTATAATGTATAATATTTTTATGGGTCCGTCTCGTGACGCAAGTGAGTCCATTTTCATTTCTTTTAGGATTTCTCCAGTGAGTGTCTCAGTATGTGACGTCAAATGATTTACAACTTTTTACATTCGTTTTTGAAATTCAGTTTTCCTACATACTCGTATTATTACAATGTAAAAGAGTCTGAGCCATGCTATTTTTTAAGTTGATGACCTGAAATACTAATAAAACTAACTAACTAACTAAATTTTGTCCATCACAAATTGCTTGAAAGATATCTTTGTGGGCTGAATTTTTATTTTCTGTAAAAAGTGCACTGTAAATTTTAAAATATTTTCTTGTATATTTGAGAATACATTAATAAAATACTGTCTTAACGAATTAAATATATTTTTTTATAATTTTTTTAAAGATTATGGTAATAAAATTATTATATCGCGATTTCGCTTGCTTTTCCAAATATATAGCCATTACTGACAATATTGACTTAACGGATAATTTGTAAATTAAGCCTGGTAAATTGTATTTATGAACTAATCATAGTTATTTTTTATGCGATAGTAAGTTAAACTATCACAGTTAAATGATTACAGTTCACTTATACAAGAGATTCCTGTCGCTCATGGACACCTCCAAGATCAGTAGATCTAGAAGATGCGTTGTCAACCTTAAGGCACTAGTTATATTACGTCATTTGGTATTTTTAGGACGTGCTGCTGCCGGCCTTATTTTATTTCAAGTATTCGGTTGTACAGTTAGAATCATATTGAATTAATTATAGTTTTACAGTGTTAGAGGTATAATGATATGCTAAGAAACTACACGTTGTAGATTCTATTCTCACTGGATTTGCAAATTGGTATTTCCTCTAAATGTTAGTGATACTAAATCCCGCCTAGATCATGAATCGTAGATGTATACATGAAGTTCATAGATGGATTTGTCATGAAGTGAATAACGTTCGTCTGCTTAACTTTATGAGTTTCTATTTGGAGAGTCAAAGTCAAGAAGGTTGGCGACACATAATTGAATTACGTATATGTAGTTGTAATTTACTATACGCAACCTCACGATTATTTTTCGAATTCAGACGTTGGAGTTTAAGAAGAAAAATAACTCTATTTTTCTCACTATTTTCTATACTTGTTGTGACCACTATACAATTTTAATAGCCTTAAAATGTTTTTGTATACTGTGTACAGATAAACATGCTCGAATCCAGTTAAACTCAGTTTTGCATGAACGTGACCTAATATAAAATATTTTATACGGCATGGATTTTTCTCCGATTCAAAAACGAGTTTTGAATGTTTAATGTTATATCTATTGCCGTTTTTCAAGAGTTTGGCAGTTATTTATGTTCTATGTGAAATAAGTAATAACAGACTAAAAATTGGTTTGTTGAATTTTATTACATTATACACTATTCATTTATTAAGTTCACACAAAGGGTAGTAGGTGGAAATATGAGACAAAAATACGTGCTTTGCCATTTAACCTAGTGAGATAATAAAATTATGAATCAGTTATAAAATATTTATTTTTTTAGTTGGATTGTTAAACTTAACAAAAAACTTTCTTATTAATTTCATAACTTGTATCTAAAAAATACCATTCACAATAGCTTATATGAAACAATTTTTTTTAAAATACATATAGACATTTTTTCTGTTAATATAAAACTGAGGAAGTTTTAAAAATTCACAAATCAGGAGTTACTGAATTAAAATTTACTTAAAGAAACAACTTAAATTTTTGTAAATTACGCCCTTGTGTGCACTGTAGACGGGTTAAATTTAGTGAATACCTGTGCTAGTTGCTGTTAGCGCTTGTTTCTATGTACCTTATACATTTTGAATTTCAGTCAACATTGAGTAATTTAGTGAAACAACCAAAGAGCAATTCAATTTAAACTTTATCAAATACCACTGCACGAAATTTATAATATTATTTGTTGTTACATTTTTATGGATACTGGCAACCCGGTTTGAACGAATACGTTTCACTTGTGAAAAGCGTGACGATTAGGTAATAGAATAATATTTGTCTAGTAAAAACTTCAATTGGTATATATTGTATAAAAGTTACTATTAAAAAATAGTAAAAATCGTCGTTGCGTTGTTTAAAAGAAGAAAATGTACAAATTAATAATAGTCGGAAACTAATAGAATTAACATTAAATTTTGTTCTGAACGAATTTTATTTATTAACCTCCAAATTATACTAATTATAATTGCAGTATTACATGTACAGAGATTATTGAGAAATTGTAATTTTCACTCGCTTGCATGTTTCAATTTATGAAACATTTATTAAACTATTTTTCTAATCTTGTCGATCCCGACCCTCGAAAGCAAAAAATAAGTTTTTAATAACAATGTTTACTGTACGTTGAAAAGCTTTTTCTCATAATACGTTAAAGTTAGCTGGCGAACTTCGACTAATTTTATTTATAACTTGTATTTTTAACATCTTCCAAATAACAAAATAAGAGATAGGTAACGAACTTATATCTTATTTTTATCTTTGATTATTATTACTTTTCTTTCATAGGCTTTAATGTTATGAATAATAGAGGAATATTCGATTTAAACAATTATTTCACTCATGTAAAAATATGGGAACCATTAAAGATATATATATATAAAGCTAATGAGTTTGTTTGTTTGAACGCGCTAATCTTAGGAACGACTGGTCCAATTTGTAAAAATTCTTTCAGTGTTGGATATTACATTTACTGCGGAAGGCTATTATAGGCTATATTACATTTTAAAAAAATAGGAATCTTTACTAAAAGTCCAATAATGTAACTCAAAGTGTAAAAATCGAAATGAACTCGAGAGAAGCCACTGGCAGAAGCTAATATTGTAATAAACTAACAAAGTCAGCTGAGGAGTTGTTTATTCGGTGTGTGTTAGCTAAACGCTGTGATTTATATTAAAACGATGTGTGATGAATATCCTGTGAATTTCATGCAGGTCAAGCCGAGTGTCCATTTAGTAATGAATGCATTGTGTGTGCATTATGCTTTCGATTTTTTAAAGTTGATGATGAAGATGCAATATTTGCCAAAAATATTCCTTATACATAGTGGGTATGTAAAAATATAAAATACCTTTTCAGAAATATTAGACTGCACATTTCTAGTCGTATTTCAAACAAGACATTTGTTACGAAACCAAGGCAATACATGACAGTTCAGAAGATTCTAAAAGAAAATATTCTTGCTGTAAGTATATTTAATATTTTAACGTAAAAATGGTTGTCAAAAACTCTTTCAAACTTGAATATGCATTTGCTAGATAACAAAATCAAAGTGTTTAATGGAATTCAGTTTCAAGTCCGTTAAACTAAAATTTGTACATTTTTAAACGATTCTGCCAGTTAAATTGTTTGATGAATTTAAAATTTGTTTTTATTTAGTGATAGTTTAAAATATTTACATATATATTATTGTGATTTTATATGAGTACGATTGAATGCCCAAAAGAATGCGTTCCCTCGTTTCAGGTAAACTTTATACACTTTAGGCTGTAGATTTAATAATATTTTGGTTTATCGTAAGAATATATTCTTAACGTATAACAAAAATTTTTCACTGGTTATTTTAACCTAGGGTTTACATAAACAGTTCCAGCATCAATTAACACAAATGCAATTTTAATCAGAACCTATTAGATTGACGTTTCGTTGACGACGAAATGGTTGCCAGTGGAATTAATAAATCGCGAACGTGCGTCAGCCGTGCGGCCGGCCTTGACAGGGTGAAATGTGTCGCGTGAAATATTAAACGGATTTGAAAACGAGTCGTAAGTATAAACGATTGTATGTGAACACAACACAAAAGTTTATTGGAACGTTTCGTCTGAATGATCAATAGGATTAGTGTTACACTTTTATGACATACTCGGCAGTCGAGTATGTACCTATACTATATTTAGTGGTAATACATAGATTTCAAAACAAGTAAATGATGTGAAGGTGTCCTATATATTTTTAATTTTAATACTAGCAAATTAATAGACTAAAAACAAGACGTGCATTGCTATACATAACGACCTTTCCATCCATGAATGGTGGTAACACAAACCGAATTTAATTTTTGCAATTCCTACCCATTTAATAGTCCAAACTTTACTTGACGTATGGATAACATGCTTTTAGAAATTTAATAAATAACTAAATTTAACTTAATATATAGATACTCAGAATCTCAAAAGTCAACGTTGAAGTCTTATAAAAAATTAATGCTAGTAGAGGAAGCGAAAGGAGTCTGTTAAGATCGTAGCATGTGGAATTCCGTGGCCTCTGCCTACAGCTACAGGTAAAAGCCGTGATTATATGTTTGTATATATATAAGTATATAAATAATTATGTAATACATTTTATTTTGTTAAAAGACTTTTTTCATGAAATTATATACTTCCATTTCTCTATTAAATGTAAGAATAAGGATTTGTGTTTATCTTTTTCATAGTCGATATTAAATATAAATTTTTTATCTACCTGCGTGACAAACGAAGTGAAAAATATTTTCTAAATTATAAAATTATTAACTGAGTATAAAATAAAAATCAATCCACAAGTGCTGTGATTAACGTGTCAAGGTCTCTATAATCAAGGGGAGGCTTTTTATGATATAAATATTTTTATTATTTCACTCTGAGGCTTTGAACCGGTTAATATTAAATTGCTTATCTGTAGTTTTTTTTAATTAAAATGGATGGAGAGTAATGATTTCATCTTAACATTCAATGCACCAAGTGCTGATGACAGAAGGAAATCACCTAAAAACTGCCGCCTTTCATATCTCTACTTCATTATTAAAATATCTTAAACAATTTTAATAATATTTGTGTACTGTTTGACTCAACTTGAGGTACTCTAATATACCATTAGTACGCGTAATATCTAAAATAGGAATGGTCTATATCCCAGAGGACAATTTAGTAACCCAGGCAACTTATTAAAATCATGTAAGGACGAATCCAACTGAAAGAAAACAATAAGTTGTCTCAAGTACTATTTTTCTTTAAGTAGAAAAGATATAACAGAAAACCTAAGAAATTCTTAAACGTATATTATGAATCATATAAAGTCTTTAGTAACATGCCGTTTCCATTTCTTTATAGCGATTTCTTTTTTCCATTTCTTTTTAACTTTTTATAGCGAGGTGGAAATACCCCTGCGTAGGTCTGTGTATTGTATCAGGAATATAGAACTCAGCCTAAGCCCACCACCTCACTAAAATCCCCTACAAAGTGGTACTGATCTACTATAATTGAGCTAACAAAATTTTAGTCATGCTAAGGTATCGAAATGCAACCTTAACCATTTCACACAACAGAGGTTTCAATAGCCAATATTTTTACGAGCTGGTTTATTTGCGTGGTACATTTAGATAACACGCTGGTTTTATGTATCCGCCTATGTTAAGGGATATTAATAAATATTTATATGATATTGCTTCTGTTATCGGCTTCAATATTTTACAATATGATTTTACGATGTCTTATAGAACTAAGGTAATGTTTAAGCTTTGTAGGCTTCTGATGTAGTTGAATATCTTAAGAATCTTTACTGTAATTCGTAATTTATACGATCTACGCTGGACAGTAGAACTTGTAATATAAGTGTTAATAGCTTCGTGAAAATTGTTATTAATATAACGTTAACGCTTTAATAATCTCATTACGCATCACTATATGTCGTGACAACATAAAAATTGACGCCATCAATTCCCTCCTTCCAATCTTGGGTGTTATCAGCAGCATGATAAGCAGTAAATGAGCTCGTTCCCGGGTACATCGTAATCATTTTTTATAACCTAATACGTTGCTCGTAAATTCTCAGTAGAGGCAAAACCATTCTTGTTATTTGTTCTGACTTTGCCGTTATTGTATCTATTAAACGAAATGATCTTACGAACGTTTTATGTAAAGTGAGAGATAATATTGAGTTTTCATGGGTGAAAATACAACCACAAAGCTCACTGTGACGCCTGTAGATCTATTTATTTTTCATTAGATTATTTTTATTATTAAA
>JAOSYY010000009.1:10420038-10438087 GCA_025727935.1 Hebomoia glaucippe | reverse complement strand
TATAAAAATACATACAACCCCCAATTTTCACCCCTCTACAGTCAACCCCTATTTTTATGTGGCTAAACGACGTTTGCGGGGTCAGCTAGTTTATGTATAAAAAAGTACAATTATTCGTTTTTGACTTCGATCTAAAAATTTCCGTTAGCATGATAGAAATAAGGAATGATATCATGTGGTTAAGGTATCATCTATTAAGCCTTTTGGTCGTTGCTCGATTTAGGTCGTATTCAATTGTTTTTGGTACTTGACGTACCTTATCTTAGGAAAGCATTAGTGCTGGGCTAAGTAAGTTTTAATTCGATTAGTTTCACGTAGACTCCTAAGAGGCTGTAGGTAGTTGGTAGCAAGATTTTCTTCACAGCACTTTACTAACAAGTAACAACTCGATAACAAGGATTTACGAACTCGATTAAACGTAATAAGGTTTTCTTTATTTTGGCGTTTTGATAACGTCTGAGATTTCACGTAATTTGATTTAAGTGAATAAATGTAAGCTATAAACAATATATGAATGTAAATATTATAAAATAATTAAAAAAAACTGTAATTCTTTCATACAATAAATTTTGTCGAAATTCAGTTAAAATGTAGATGTTATCGATGAATTATACATCAAATGTATAAATTCAACAAAGCATTTCATATATTTTTGTTTCATTCTACATGAAAAATATTGGAGCTTCAAAAAATTGGGACAAACCAACATGAGTCGATTCCATGATTTATTAAATAAAATATATGGATCTGTGTTGAAATTTGATTTTACAGTATCTATTTTTTAATCGAACAGTTAGTTGCTGGAAATATGTAATAGTACGGGAGGTCGTAACGTGAGAAAATCAATCATTTTAGGCGGCTTTTTTGGAGAACCCTTTGGCCTTAATCTCTCAGCCAGGATAATTTCTATCTGGTAGCCGGTAGACGTTGCGTTAATTGCTGCGCATCGCATATGTACAGGTAAAATATAAATTATTTTAAGAAGAATTTTATTATTTGCACTAAATTGATTAAGCTTTCTAAAATATAAATATGTATCTTATCGCCAGACATTTTGTCCAGTGTTGTACGGGACGCTAGTTTTGATTAAAAATATTTGATTTTTTTCAAAGTATTTTAGTGTGTATGAAATTATAATACGGCATTATTTAAGTATAGACAATTCTAAAATTATTTTTCCACATACTAATTCACCTGTGAACCGCCAGAAAGATTATGTGAATAAATAATGAACAAATAATGTGATATGGTTGGTAATGCGTGTACTGGTCTTTCGATGATATTAAAAAATCAATTCGACAATTTTTCATTCTATAAAACCATTGTAAAAATAAGCGTATCAAGTTTTAATTTAAATTTAAATAAACGACCTATTTCTTTCGGGTATTGGCCTTAAATTAGCAGGTACCCAAATTACGTATTCATTCTTCAGATTAAGTGCTCCTTTTGGCAAACTATTATGCTACACACAAAATACCATTAGCCGTTATACAAAGTACTAAAACATTCCTAACGCATGAATAGACTTGTGCAAAACTACTTTTGTATTTCAAAATTACTCTTGGAAGTACGTTATATTCTTCAAACGTTTTATCCAAAGCCATTTAAAGTTTTTTCTCCAAGTGAATAGGTAAATGGGAGGAAAGTGTTTTTAGGCTTCCTAAGTGGGTGATTTGGGTAATGTTGCTTGAATCAAGAGTAAAAAGACCGCCTTTAATGTTGAGCTCGAAGAAAGGTTATTCGGTACGCTGAAGTTTCTGTTTAGATAAATAATAGAATAAGTACCTCTGATTCCAGAGAATTCTGTTCATTATTGTGATTTATTCCTATCATCGTCTGGGGTTTTGAAAAAATTATGACTGTTCAATGACTAAAATCTAACAATTTAGGTCTCAACAGACGCCATATTTTATTCAATTTTTTTGGTATACAATTATTAGAAGATTTGAACTTTAAAGTTTATATATTGTGTATTTTATGAAGAAAACTAAAAAATGACAATAAACGTGGTTCAGCAGTTTCATTTAAAATTACCACACTATGCTAATATTATTCAGTCTCAGTCTAACTTTAACTCTTTAGTTGTGCGTTTGTTTGAAATCGCTAATCTCAGGAACCGCTGGTTTGATTTGAAAAATTCTTCCAGTCGAGGAAGGCTATAAGGTTGTATTATATTTTCGAAAAAAGTTAGGAATCCTTCCTAAAGGTGCCATAATGTAGCCCAAGATGTAAAAATCGAAAAGAATGCAAGCGAAGCCGCTGACAGAAGCTAGCAAGTTATATTAATGTAATAAAGATTTGTGAACCTGTATTTTGATGATATATTTTTATTAATAACATTAATATAGGTTATAATTTATACTAATATTATTTTTATATAAAATAATTCTCACTTGGCATTCTATTTACCTTATGCTTGGTGATTAAAAATAATCCCGCCTTTGGTTTTTTGTGAAATAAAATTCTTGCTTTTCAAAGCGGATTTATGTTATTTATTGCGTACGAATAGTATTGAATCTAGTTCTGCAAATTCTGGGGTGTTTTTTTTATAATCAGAGTAAATATTTAATTGTGCTTGTATGATTTTAATTTAAACAGACGAAAATCCTAAAAACCTACAAATAATTATCATTGAACGCCGTTATCACGTCCTAATCCACATGAATAAGTCTCAAGGGAATTGACTATCTGCAAAAATATCGCTGATTGTAATAATGTGACATAATTCTTTTGTCCTTTGATTTTTTTTATTCCTCGTATATAATATTTGTTCAATGTTAAGAATGTTCGATTAAAGAATGAAAAAATTCTCCCCATATTTTATCAATATTGGAGACGACCATTCTTTGACCTTAAAGAAATGAGAACGCAAAAATATTCGCCATCTTTAAATCGCTGACAAAGGTTCATTCTTCAGGGAGTTTTCATTGATAAATGAGTCATACAAAGAGAATTTCTCTTCAATCATAATAATACGAAATGAATAGGTATTTTCATTTTGCATTACAAGTTTTTTATTTTTAACCGGCTCTCAAAAAGTTTTGCATTCATCGACTATAATTTTTCATTTAAAATCAATATGTCGATGAGATGTATCCACTGATTTGTGATTTCACGAGAATGTAAATAATCTGTTTAACCGCAAAGATAATCTGTCGCTAGATGCTTTTTTGCATGGATTCATTTTATCACTATATATGGTCTTCAAATATTAGAGCCTTGCCTTACTTAAGCTTAGATCTCTGCCCTTTTAAGTTTAAACTCATCTCTCTTTTCCCTTGATGACTTATTTTAAATCTAATATGCTAGACTTTAGAATATTTTCTTCTTAGAAAAATTTTCGAGAATCCCAATTTGTCAAACGAGTACTATATCTGTTCAGAATATCATTAAAACTATAGCTAAGGGAAACTTACAAGAGCTAGGGACTCATCCAATTCCGCTATACTGATATTATCACGTAATAAATTGTATAGTCATTCACTTTCATTATATTGAATAAAATCGCCACTGCCCATTATTTTCCTTAAATATATTGGAAAAGGTGATGACACCGCGCTTCTGACTCAGCAGAAAAATAAGCTTCCCGCAGCAATTTTCAAGAAAAAGAGCCCGTATATCACACAAATAACCGAATGGGACACTCAATATGGGCGAAAAAAGATACCTATCGGGTGTTGGGACGTGATCCGTTTCTCGATCCAATGTGTCTTCAGATGTTAATACATTTCTATTGATGTAAGTGTCATAAAAACGCACGAATGATTTTTCGCTATTATTTTATTCATCTGGCTTATGTTACATGATTCAGACTTTAATTTATAACGTATTTTATCTTTACCGTTACAGCGCCTTACGAGCTAAACCAATTTCGATGCTTTTATATTATAAAGCGATTCTAAATTTTTCTATTGAAGAAAAATATTTCAATGGTTTTAGTATTTTTTCGGATTGCATTTAACTTTAAAAATCACATTGAACTTAGTGATTTATCAATATTAATATATTAAACGGGTTAGAATGTTTAAAAATTAATATTTAAGGTGTATACTTGTTTTTAACTAAAGCTGTAAATTTTACACTGATGCATGAACTATGAGGAAACAATGAATGAATTATTCATAACTGGCTCCATAATAAAAGACAAGCCGGGTTTGCAAGATTGGGGTCACTATTGATGATATTCCTATTCATGGTGACGTATTACGAAAATTTAGTTATTATTCTATTCAAGTTTTGTTTTAATAAATCGTATTGATAAAATATTATTTGGCTTATACAGGCTATAACGTACTGTGGAGTAATTGAGAGCTTTTTAATTAAATGTCAATAATTTATCGATCATGTAATATTAGCTAAGTTAGGATTTATTGTCCAGTGAGTAAGGTCTGTCTGCCCCTTTTTAGTAAAAATGTGTTGTACGAATTTTTTCTTAAACTGCACGATAGGCTACAAAGTCTGTTGTCTTATAAGTTGCAGACACAGAAACAGATGTATGTTTGCCATCCTTGCTAAACAATTGGGAGATATTTTTTCCAAAATAAAAAATGTAAATATTTATTAAAATTGTATTGTGATAAATTAAAATTTCGTTTACATAATTTACAATTAATCTTTCGTTAACAATTTTATCTTTTGCGCAAAGTGAGTTATTACATTGAAAACTAAGTTCTTAATGTAATAACGCTTTTTATTACCCTTACTTTAATGTATATGTTTCTAACTATGTATATACAAGCTTAATAATTTCTAATAAATTCGAATTCAGTTTTAAATGTATTTGTTTAACCTATTACATAAAACCTACAGATTTTGTACTAGAATTATAGTAAAAATATGATGTATCACAAAGAAGAGTAGATTTACATAAGCACAGGTTGAAAGTCATGGTGAAAGCTACCAAAATAAAATGCTGCTTAATGATCTATAGAATTTTCCAATAACAGTATTGCGATGTTGCCAATTTTAACCCTTTCAGAAGGCCAAGTTTGTTCATTATGCAACTTTTTGCTGAGCTGGTATCTAGTAATAATTTAAACAGTGAAATGGAGTCGATATTTTAGCAGTTACTACATAGTTTGAACAGTTACAAGGTAATAAGTGAGTTTTCGTGTTCCTTGGCGCAGCACGTATTTTTAACTCTTGATATGAAATAAAGGAAGTTTTAACATTCACATCCTTCTATGGGATCGTAGGTCTTAATGGTCTAATTAATAGGTTCATTGTGATGTGGTTAATTTTTGTCAAAATACTGAAATGCTCGAGACGGTTTTTAGTTTTTATTTTCGAAGATCTGGTCGCGTTTTTGATGACTTGTCATCACGGTTAATCTTTTAATACATTTTTATATTTTACTAATAACTCTTTAAACAAAATATTAGTAGAATAGAAATATTTATTTTATTATAGCATAAAAAGTAGATAAATTATATTCAATTTTTTAGATGTGTAGTGTTCATTTATAGGTTTCCGTAATAAATAACTCTATGAAGATTGACACTGGGTCAGTTGCATGTTTAAATTGTAGTTTGTACTAAATTAACTGCTCAATTTATGTTAACGTAAAGTGCTATGGATATTTTACACGCTAAGAACTAAGTACTGGTTTTGACACCAAAATTTTAGTCAGCCATAAAAATAAAATTTACTAAGCACCCGATAATAATGACTATATTCTGAGGTTACCCGCCAACAGTGGTTATACTGTATATGACAGTGCCATTAATTTGAAAATCTCCGGCTCTGTCAACCGCATGTTCCGCCCACTAGATAGTGTATAATATATGTATTATGTTGACAGAGATACAGTAATTTACATATTTGAGTAATACATACAAATTTTACCTACGTTTGTATTATGGCTTTGGAATCTGAAAATATTAGACATTCATATGAAACTTTCCCTACCTGAATAATTGAACCGATTTTAATAAATATTGGAGCAGGTAGGAAATGTGAAGGGAGAGAAATAGATTCAATCTTACAAACAATCATGACTATTATGGGTGATACGGCGATTTATAGCTTTTAAAAAATAGGTTATATAAGTTAAAACACTCTTTTGCTATCTTGATCGTCAGCTTAAGATTTTCTCAAAATGAGATTGCAACGCAAGTCACGTTTTGGTATATAGACTGCGGTACGAAAGATTTAAATTAAAGGGGAAATAATATAAATGAAAAAAAAAATAATAACCAGTGACAATGACATCGCTTAAAAGATGTAAATTATGAGATATCTTAGCCATAAATATATTTCTGTAAAGCGAAGCCTTCTTGTTCAGTGAAATAACTAAAATTAATAAGTGGTCTACATTTTCGTGACATATTTTAATTTTTAGTTAAAAATTTTACAAAATCTGGGTCGTAGCTATCATAAATAACCAGTGAAAATTTTCTCATTACGTTACTTAGCCCAGTTTTTCTTAGTGTACAATAAATTTAATAACACACAGCTGACAAAGTTCGCAGAGTTGTTGCGAACTGTTTTATAGATTAAAGTATTTTCAAAAGTTGTTAATATTTACTTTTATTTTCCTTATTAATTTAAAATAGCCAAGCTTTTTAAAAATTTAATCTTACTAGCTTCTGCCAGAGGTTTCGTTCGCGTTATATATTTATCTATAAAAGAAGTCTATATAGGTAGTATTATATGCTCCGAGTTCAATAGTGTCATATAGTGTTATCCAATCTTAATTAGAAATGTTGTATTTTATATATAAAACAATATGTAGTTTATAATCGAACTTCTTTTATTATTTCTTTTGTGTAGTAGATATTGACAAACGTGATTTTAACTCGCAGACATGGATATAATTGATGTTAACGTAGATTACAAACATCCATTGAACTTTGTTTTGAACTATGCTAGTTGTGGTGGCTAAAATGCGTTCGTGTTTAAGTGTGTTAATTTTTTATTTTGTACAAAGTCCGTAACTGTTAAATATTTATTTAACTAATTTAAATAATATAAATCACGTTCACATACGTTTTCGTATTAATGGAAAATTTAGCAAACATGCAAAATGTTTTAAAAAGGCTTGTAAAGCTTAGACTACATGTGTAGTTTCTAAAAATTCTAAAACCTCACGTGTCTATCATTAACTATAGAACTAGATCTACTCCGTGATATGAAATGTTAAACAGACAGCTTCCATCTCAATGTATCTGTTCAACATTTTGTTACTCGTATTTTCCTAAAGCGTACTCTTGTTACAATTCTGTTCCGCATTGAAGGATTTACATTTCAAAGATGTTTCATCGGTTGTATTGAACATATTTTACCAAACTGGAGCTTAGATTGTACGTTCTTTCATGTCGCATACGGACAAATTAACTTTATTAGGCTTGATAATAGATTCTCAGTAATCAGAGAGTTTTGATGTTTCTTGTACCTTTTCATAAACATTAAATGTCTATCCTTCAAAGTAACCGTGATGAAAACGTTCTATTTGGATATTGTTTTTATCTGTGTTAGGGACTAACACAAAGATTTTTTTAAGGTATTATTAACCTAATAATACCTTAATATTTTTTGTGTCTGCTCTATAGAATAATATATTCTGGTGTCTCTAGTGGGGCATAAGGTGGAATTTTTGAGATTTATAGCTAATTTTTTATCAGTGGCTTTGAAAGTTTCATTACTTTGGTCAAAAAAAAATTGTTAAAGGTATTATAATAGCTAAAGTTTTGAATACCAGGATTTTATTAATCAAATAAAATACAATATTACTAACATGTTATATCAACGTTTCACTATAATAATATTTTTACCATTTATTATTAGAGTTGCCAAATGATTTAATAGGGCTAAGGTCTTAAGGTTGTTAACGCGTCTTCTAGATCTACTGGTCTGGGAGGTGTCCATGGGCGACAGGAATCGCTTAGGGCAATGCTCGTTTGCCTTACTATCACATAAAAATGTTTTTAATAAAAATAATGAAGAAACATTTAAAAATATACAAACCATCTAAGGCCTCATTACGCTTTCTGTTTCGTTACAAAGAAAATCGTACATACATTATTAATTTCTTTCATTTGTGTGCGAAATTCGTAAAAAATGTGGAGAAAAATTACTTAGTGGTACATTGTTAGAGAACTCTAAAATGATTTCTCTATTATGTTTAACATTTTCAATTTTGAATCTCTGAGAGTTTATATAGAATAATATGAAATGATTGTCGATATACCTTACTAGTGAAGCTAAAGATCGTCTGTATATTTCATAGTAAAAAATGTTTCCCATCGAATTGAAATAATATTATCTAATTTTTATTGATGTAAAATAACTTTTGAGGGAAAGAAAAAGATGACAATACCAGCTGAAAAAAGAGGATTTTTTTCATTAATCGCTGAATAATCATAGAATTAACTATTACAAAAACGTCTGCTAGTCCATCTACACTAATATTATAAAAAGGAAAGATTTGATTGTTTGCATTGGATAGGCACCGAAACTACTTGACCTATTTGAAGGATTCTTTCAGTGTTGGGAATCTATACTATCTCCGTTGAACATAGGCGATATTATTCTGTTACGCGCCGTAACTGGAGGGTAGGCGGTTGATTCATGTTACTCGCCGTAACCGGAGGGTAGGCGGCTGATTCGGCTAGTGGCGCCAGTCTGCCGGCAACACCTACCGCGAGTCAGTCCGACAAGAGTGAGCGAAGGGAGCGGGTGCGTTTTCGTGGCAGTATTGTTGGTTTAATTGAGTGATTTCATTTCAATGATATTAAGTTTGATTGTCTGTGTGATCATGTGATGTGTGAAATTGTGGATGCAAAATAGACTTTGCTTTAACATTCAGAAGTGGGGATGAACAAAAAAAAAATGAAGCGATATTTAGTGAACAAAGACAGAGCCTTTACGACTAATAAAAAACTGCGTAGACAGGCTTCGGCTTCTGTGACCGGCGCCGGGACATTGCGCGTGGGTTCTGTTAATGTGACGTCAACCCGGAGTGATGGTGGTGGAGGTGTACATCCCAGTGTATCACTTGTACGTTTAGCGACTCAAAAATTGGAGAGAATGGTGGAGAAGTGTTGTGTTGATTCGCGGCCGTCGTGGGGCGTGCAGGTTTAGTGAAAGGAGAACTAACATAGAAGGATGGAGGTCTTGTCGCCCGAGCGATGCAGTGTGATGTGGCCAGCTGCGCTGCTTCGTACAGAATGAGCGGGAATGGCGCTGCGATCTCCCGCTCCGATGACGTGGTCCTGCTTCGGGCTAATAACTTGCAGGTGCGTAAAAGTATCATAATGATTGGTCTGCCTATGGGAAATTGCCCTTTTTGTTTCTGTACATTTTGTTCATTCCGATGATATTGTGACTTTTTATTCTGTTTCTGTTTATTTTATTTCGATTTGTTCTCTTTCTGTTTATCTTGCCTGTGTTTATTCTGTTTCTTTTTGTTCTGTTTCTATTTGTTCTGTTGCTGTTTGTTCTGTTTCTGTTTGTCCTCTTTCTATATATTTTGTTTCTGTTTGTTTTGTTTTTCTTTCATGCTGTTCCTGTTCACAGTGAAAAAACCTATTGAGTTATTTATTCGTATGTTCACATATAATATGATGTATGTGTTTTTAGTTCGGCACATACATTGTAACATTCTAATCCTTTTGTTGTGAATACCGTGCGGTATTCACTTGCAGGATGGCCGATGTTATTCGCCGTAACTGGAGGGTAGGCGGCTGATTCATATTACTCGCCGTAACCGGAAGGTAGGCAGGCGGCTGATTCGGCAACTGGCGCCCGTTTGCCGGCAACACCTACCGCGAGTCAGTCCGACAAGAGTGAGCGAAGGGAGCGTATACGTTTTCGTGACAGTATTGTCGGTTTAATTGAGTGGTTTCATTATAATGATATTAAGTTTGATTTTTGTGTGATCATCTGAATGCAAAATAGACTTTGCTTTAACAATTATTTTTTAAAAAATTAGGGATCCTTGCTTAAAGTCCAAAAATATAAATCAAAGTGTAAAAATCAAAATGATCGCAAGCGAAGAAGTTTAAAGATATTTCATAAAAAATATCTGTTCTTCGCGTCTAAACAAGACAAAACATTGTTATTATAAGCTTTTTTTGAAAAATGTTACAAAATATATTGTATACATTCCATGCGTAGGGAAAATACTGAGAATATTATCACGTTGTAAGGCTAAACTAATGACCTGACAGAACCTGAGAGATCTCATTATTATATAACAATAGTAAAATAATACTCCTTTGTCTGCCAGACCGATGTCGATGTTACTTGTTTGTAAAGGTAACTTAAGTCGAAGAATTGATACGTCGGCAATTAACAATATATTTTGAGATATTACCAAAATAATAGAACATAATATTAGTTAAGAATTTATTTCGTAATGTTACAATTAACAATCATATTTCCATTTGGTAATGTAAAATTTAAATTATAGGATAACATTGTTTTCTTAACGGAATCTATAACAAAAGAACATCAGCTTTGCTGTACAAAACAATAATATACTAAAATCTTAAAGATGTCTCCAATTAAATTTATATTTACATAAAAATACAAGTCGAGTCAATATTCGTAAAGTTTATATTGTATTAATTCCTATAATATTTTGACTAATAATATTTATTTATTTAAAACTAATGATTATTATGTACAATGTACGTTTCTTTATCACTTAAAAAAGATATTATATTCTTAATAATAGCAGTAGCTTATTTTTTAATAATTATTCGCTGATTATCATTTTGCTTCAAATTGTTTGTTAATAGTCAAACCCGTGTAATACGTTCGTATTAACTTTAATTTATCAAGAAATATCTATGTTATAATCTATAATAGAAAAAATTAATGAACAGGATTTTATAAAACATTTAGAATATAGGGGTAAATTAAGATGTTACAAATGCATAGATGTTTTATTGTACGTATAGCTATGTGAAACCAATACGATAAATTTTTCCGTACTTTTATAACGTAAAAATCATTATTTATATTAGATTTTCAAAATACTATCAGTTGAAATTTATTGCAAAATTTAATTGAATACTATTATGTTGTTGTAATTCAAGTAAAAAACGATAGTAGTATGATAATAATGTTAAGCAAACATAATATTTGTGGTTGCCAGAATAAAGAGCCTTTGTTCCATGTATCATGGTGTACAGCTGCTTGATTTTCACCTGTGAATAGAATTAAATAAATGAGGCTTGATTATAATTATATCTGTTCAATCACACCAAGAAATGTTATAAAATGGTTGAATGTTAAATTAACTTTTTAACATGCTGTCAATTTAGAAAAATGGTAAAGGCTTTATGGTTAGAATGTAAATACAATATATCAAAAATAATTCATATACGTCATTAACATATTACAGTATTATAAGAATTTAGATGAACGTTCAAATTATAAATGTTTTTGTTAATAGTTTTCTAGAAACTACTGAACAAAATAAGCAACACGTTTCAAGAAAGATCTGATCATCCATTTCTTAAGCCAAGATTCCTCTTAACCAGCTTTGAATTTAAAACCAAGTAAATAGCCTTGTTTTTGAAATAGAAATACTATAAATCAACTCTGAGTAAACAGTAAATGCTATTACAAGTTTTTATGAAAAAAATTCGGATTGCAAACTACGCGGTATTTCTAATTAAAAATACTTTTGTGTTTCAGAATAGATTAATAAACTGAAGAAATATCTCCGTCTCTTTTAAAATGTTATGTTGTACAAAGAGGAATAGTTAGCATAGATACATTTTTGAACTCACCACTGAGAACATGTACATTGATTATCACTTGTGAATGATTTAGCAGATGACAGCTGTATATACCACTATCATTTTGTGAAGCTGAAGACACGCTGAATGTTGCACTGTAAGGAATTGTCAATAAATTCAAAATTATTGAATAGAATAGATATAAAAATCGCGAATGGAAAAATGCAATAAGATAAAACTGAAATTTAATATTTCTCATTTACGTCTAATTCTATTTAAATATTTAAATCTCTGCTTATGAGTCTTATACGATCGCCTGCATATTGCATAAGTTTCAGCTATTAATAGCAAACTTATGAGAAGAAACCAAACGGTTATGGTTAGTTACGGTTCATGAAACTTTTAAAGCGCCTTTATAACTTCTGATATTCGAAGCGGTGCAAACAAAAATTGATATATAAAAACAAAAATAAAATAAATTGCAGTACATATTATATATTAATTCAAGTTAAAACTTCACCTCATATTACGCCACGTTATAAAATCCACTATATCCTTCCCTTGCTTCCTCCATACTAGACCATAAATATTATTCAACACTGGCTTGGTCACTGGTTCTATAGTCACTTCAGTTGTCGTTTCGCTTTTCGTCGAAGTACTTATTCTAACTGTTGATGTTAAAGTCGTTGTCTCTACACTCCAACTTTTATTTAACATTATATCTATTCTATTAAATATTGTACTCATTCTCGTCGTCATTTCTGTGGTCGTAGTTTGAGGCGTCGTTGGTGTAGTTATAACTATTGGCACTTTAGTAGATAACGTTTCAACGTACTCGTCTGATATGACACAAGTTAATTTTATGGAACTACCAGCTTTATAGAATTTATCTTTCACGTCATGCGTTGAATCGCCGTTTATAGTTAGAACGGGAGCTGAAAATAAACTATTATTAGGTAAGAGGTTACTTGCTATTTGCTCTTGAAGAATAAAACAGGTTGCAGGTAATTAATTTCTGAATTTTCGAAATAAAAATAAATAGAGCTCATAGAAGGACGTCACTAAAAATGACTGTTGATGTAATATGGCTAAGGCCTCAAAGGTTGGCAACGCATCTGCCAGATCTACTCATCGTGGAGATATCCATGGGCGACAGGAATCGCTTATTATATGTAAACTGTATGCTCGTTTGCCTTCCTATCGCATAAAAAGCATTAGTTGATGTGTTTGCCCAGTTGTAAATTTGTGATAAAAATTATGATTGATAATATTATTTTTTAAATATATATTTTAACTGAATAATGGGCGCACCAAGACCAGATCGAGAATATTTTAATGTATATAATCGAGGATGTCTTGAATGTATATAATCGATGAACGTGCATGAAAGTATTGCCAGGGGTAAAGAAAATCAGTATCACAGCAAATGAAAAGCCATAGTTTCTCCGTATTCCTTCGCGATTGAGATATGATATATCATTTAATAGTATAATATATATGACCTCCTCTAACTTAATGATGTAGAACCAGATATGCTGGTTTGATTCCTAGAAAATTAAGTAGATCCGAACTAATATGTTGCTTTTATTCAAATATTATTAATCGTCGCTGTAAAGCTTTATTTATTTGTGATAAATATGCTTGTATTTTAATAATCTAAAGCAGGCGATAGGGAATGTGTTGGCGCTTTCACAAATTGTTCCTCCCCACATCGTTATGTAAGCGATCCAATCACCAGCTGAGCCTATCAAACGGCTCTATTGCACTCGGGATCACCGCTTAGGACATGCCGTAATTATTTCACCCAGAGCGGAAACCGGTATAACTAGATTCTAAAACTGATTCGACATTGATTGCACTTTAATTGACATCATCTCGGAGTTGAATTTAAAAATGTAAATATATATGGTAGAATTCAAAAATATTTACATAACATAAATGTCACACTAAACTGTGTAATCTGATAATATATAAACTCTTATCGTTGTATAAAGATGTGTTTTTATTATAATTTTGAGATTTCGTAGGCGAAATTCAACAGTACCGGATACGAGCAGATGAGTCTATATATCATGTATTATCAATATACCTACATATCAATCTAAAATATCATTTGATAAGCGTTACACTTAATAATCACACTTTTATTTGTCATATGTACATAATAGAGAAGGCATAATTGTAATTACATATTCACGAAAGGAATAATCGTTTAATTAATAATTTAAGAATTTATTTTAAGTATACGGTCTACAAATGGACAATATAAAGTAACCTTCATGTATAAATATTTCATAACTGTAAAATTCCGCTTTTCGCTGTTAATCTGGGCCGACTTCTAAAATTTACTAGTCTTATATGGTGCTTTATTGCAAACGTTGGGATATGACTATTAATGCTGGACAATTTACGACAGCTTGGCAGCCATTTTGTTTCTTTTTATAACCTTATTTTACAGGAACTATCGTTAATCCTGAATATATAAAATTAAATTAACTATATTTACTTTTGCTTACTTTACATCATTGAAACAGAACCAAAGATCCATTTATTGTATCAATAAATGGAATTTTTAATTAAAAAACGATTTTCACAAAATTCAATTTTCATTCGAAACGCCGAGTTTTTACTTATCTTGAATACATTTGTTCTCTTTCATTCACGCGCAATCACTTGCGTTATTAAAAAATATAAGACTGATGTATGTAATTCAAACAATATATTATATAAATTATAGAAAGCAAGTAATAAGTTGTACTGTAAACTCTTTTTAGAAAAAAATAAAGGTATATTTTAAGGTTCACTTCCTTTAGAAAAATAAATTAAAATAAGAGAAACTTACGTAATACAGTGAGATCAGTGTATATAGTTCTCGGCGGATGAGTCGATATTTGGCACATGTAGCGTCCTGCGTCCGACCATTTGACTGGATTAATACTTAACCTCCAGTTATTTGGATACTGAAATTTAGACGCTACTCGGTTGTCACCGGCGTAGGGCGCTGGTCCCACGGTTAGGAGCTGGGCTGTCTCCGTAGCGTAACGAAGCCACATTACCTATTGTATAAGAAAACGTATTTTTAACCCATCTTGTTCTATTAAGTAAATATACTGTGTAGACTTTTCTCATCAATATCTATATATAAATCAACGAATTTATGTGGACTAATTTTAAGTTATTCATTCTTAAATGTCCGAAAATTGTTGTTTGTTAATCTCCAATATATTTTTGAAGAATTTCGCTATGAAACAGGATTTGAGTGATACTTTATTTAGTTAATAGGCTAAGCTGATAAAAAAATATCTTACAGTTTTATCTTTAAGCATAACAACTCTACAGTTGAGCAGAGCTTCAGCCCCTACATGGGCTGTTACTTGAGTGATGTTCCTCTCCTCAAAATATGGTCCCCAGTGTCGTTCATGATGATGTAGCTCCTGGTATGGGGCGTATTGCCGGGATTCTTCCGCCTTGCCTGTGAACAAACAAATCGATATTAGAATTATAATTGCCTTATGAATATGATTAAAATTCAGTAATCGTTTAAAATCCTCAATGTGTAGGAAAGTAAATTGCTGACATATGAATCCCATATCATGCAATTCTCCGTGACACTGAATAAGTAATGATAAACTTAATAGTTTTTGCCATTAAGGCAGCAAGAGATATGGGATAGTCGTCGGATATAATTTGCATGAAAAATTAGACTCATCTCATTCTCTCATCATCTCGCTAATGTTCTCATTGTTGGGAGAGATCTAATGGATCCAAATGTGTTGGTATTCAATCATATTTCCAAATATTATTTCGTCTTTTGTTTTTCAAATCTCTTTATCTTACTCACTTTCTGATACATTTAGCTCTATACATATATATATATAATATGAATATATATACATACGAAAATATTATCTTCATATTTGTTTAACATAATACTACTTAAAAATGTGTAAATTCAGTATGCTTTACTATTTTAGCTACCTTTCAGTTTGTAAACTTGTTTCCTGAAAAACAGCTAAATCTTTGGGATAGAGAAATGAATGAAGACGGTGCCTTTTAATGCGCTTCTATTTTTTAAGGGTGTTAACATTCAGTGTTATATTTTAAGTGATACATAGAGCCTATTTATTTTTTATTAAGAATGCAACACTAATTGTTCATTAGTCTGTTGTTCTACATTCCCTGGCATGAAAGGCTAAAGGTTCCATTAAAGACAAGTAAACAATTAACTTGATGGATACTCTTTGTTTAAAATATGCAGGCTTTTTATTTTACAGCGCCATATTGAAGGCTCGGCTGGGGGTGAAATTGTTTATTGTGCACTCGCCTTTTGTTTCACTATGTTTATAATTATTTGTCTCTTCTGGCACCTTTCCACCAAACCAAAGCCGACGGGGCTAACTCTAAATAGCCATTCATATTATTTAAATTAACCTATTAATATCAAGGTTTTGACTTAAAATATTCCCGTATAATCTGTGGTAAATATAATACTGTGCTCTTCGTTCACATGATATCTTTTGTTTAGTATTATAATATCCAACCCAATTTGTTCAAACCTTGTGTTTTAATAAATTAAAAGTTTAACTAAAGAACTAAATTTAAAGAATACTATTATTGTAATCAGATAGGCGTTTTGAATTAATGAGTAATATTGGCCGATATAATTTTTATATTATATTTTGATATTATCTGTACACATATGTAGTGATATTATTTTAAAATTTAACAGTGATGAATAATATAAATTGATCTCTAGGCTCATACAAATTGAACGTTAAGCCGTTTCATCTTATATAGGGTCGATGTATAATCGATACTCACCCTGTAACAAATGATCGTTGTCAGTCGGACCCTCTCGTATGCTCTCCCGTAGTTTCTTAGTAATATTCCGGAATATTTCCCTGGATAATGCGAGACCGTCCCGTTCATCGCTTCGACGCGTTCGTATCTGATTCTCGATATGCAGCGGTTCTGCGGTAAAATATATTATATTTTCATTTGGTATGACGTCTATATCATACTAAAATAAGATTTTTATGTGAACTAGCAGCCATCTAAACTACGTATTCTTAGAGAAGTTAAATATTTATTTTTTTATCAAAGTAAAAGTCATGACTTAGACCGTATTTGTATATCTATATTTATATTCCTATTTTCTACTGTGGAAGTTAATAGAGTTTTTGCCAAGGCATAGGGTATGATTGTAAAAGAAATCGTCATGAACTTCGCAACGAAAAATTGGACTACGGATGTAGACATAACTTTAAAATTTTTCTTGTTGTTCCACAAAGATTTTATCGCTGAATGATAGTATCGACCGGTCGAGATATACGAGAAAAGTTTTATCTTGATAGACACAGCAAATGTGTCGAATTGCGCGTTTTGTATTTCAAGTTTTTATCGAAATAGTATAACAATATTCACGTCGTAATCGAAAATAGTTAAAACATCATTTAAAATCGAACATAAAAAGATACATCAAAACGGATATTACGCTCTGAGAATAGATTATCTTTGGGTTTCGATTTTAGAGTTTATTACTGGCCAGTAATTTCAAACGTACAATTAAAATCATAGTATTTTTTTTTGCTTTTCAGTGTATACTCAACGTTACATAAATATGTTTAATATTGGGCAAATTAAATACTGCATTTGTTGCATATACTACGGTACGGTATGCATTATTAAAGTAGGATTTTGTAATATCAATATGTATTTTTTGTCTGTATGCATACGAATGTATGTACGTACGACATTTATAACGAAAACACAGTTTAAAAAAATTTCATCTGCCTGGTTATTCTATTCAATATATTAAATAGCTGGACAGATTTTAACGAAACTTCATGAACTATCTGCCACATATTATTACAGTTTATAATCCCAGACATAGAAAAAAGTAGTTACGACGTTGCACGCATTGAGTTTTATGTGTCTGATATGTGACATTGTTGCTCCTGAAATAAAAGGGCGATTTAGATGACTTAAATTGGTTGGAAACCAGGTCTAATCGACATAATTGTTTGCAAATTTTTTGTGTTGGATGTAAGACAATTTTATTAACATTATGTGTTTCATTTTCAAGTGTAAATAAAAACGGCGCCTGTTTCCTTCGATAAATCATTTGAAATTTTGTTAATCTTTCATTAAAATCGAAGGTTATTTTATTTGTTTGCACTAATTTTACAGACAATTATTGAATTTTTTATTAAAATCAGTGTTTATTAGAATCTTTTTAATTGATATAAGTATTTATAAAAAAGCTCTGACATTTATTTTTACTCATCGAATCCCGACGGTAATAAATTTACCTAATAAAGTCTACTTGTTTGAGATTACAAAGCACAAAGGGAGGCGAA
>JAOSYY010000009.1:10380524-10405203 GCA_025727935.1 Hebomoia glaucippe | reverse complement strand
GAGATAAATTGCCGTGTTCCGACATTCACGTGAAATTATCTTAAAATTAACTGCCAACGTCAGATCTCATGTGTGGACCATTTTCTCAATTGTAAAATCATAACGTCGTTAATCGTATAAAATTACATTATAAGTTGAGGAGGTATAATTAACGCACTTCTACTTGCTTGTGTTGTAATTACAAATCATATAGTTAAATATCACCTTTAGTCATATGTTTCTTTCTTACATTGAAAGAATACGAGAATACTTTAGTGATGCAAAAAAATAAAAGTTAAATTTAATAATCAGTATCAATAGTAGTTAAAACAAGCTTAACAAAATCTTGTTAAAGTAATGAGGAACTATATCAGAAAAACAATGGTTCTACTCTGTACCGAATAATTACCAAAGCTTTTGCACAACGTTCAGTAAATGGTTGTATTATTTTTCGTTAAACGCTATAACTGTGAAAAACGCATTTCTTTATTCCTAGTCTAAATCGTATATTCAACTTTCTTAATTTTACTTCGCATTTTATAAAAGCTTTCGTCAAACTCGTCAAGAAGCTTTCGTCTAAAATTGTTTCGCATTAAAAGCATAATTATATTTTTAACTACAAAAATAACTTTACGCATCGAAATCTAATGGACAACTTCTATTTTTGGAAATTTGTTTTCTTTATTAAACATTTTTATAAAAATTTCTTATAACGCTTATTAAAATGCTAAATAATACAAAATAATAATGTCCTAATCACGTCAATGTTTATAATGGAATCTTTTTATTTATAAATAAATCAGACGTGGAAAATCTGTTAACTCCTTAAAGTTTTGTTCATATGTCATGGTTATGATTCTATAATTTATAGTGTCCTCTGCTTCAATTACACCAACTTACTGTATATTTATTATATTCTTAGCAAAATCAGTACTATGGCACGTAATATACTTAGACCTACGTAAGCTTGTTAGTTTTAAATATATGTATATTCCAAACTTTTTCCAATCGATAGTATATAGTACTAATATGTGATGTAAGCGTCTGCAAACTGTATTTGACCCAGTATACGATTGGATATAAACAGGAATTATCATCAATACGCTGGCAAGCAATTCCGGGCGATTTTATGGGAACAGTACGTACTCTGAATCCCGTATTGTCGTCTATATGAAGCAAATAAACTGTGGTATCATGTGTTCTCGTTTGCGCTAACCATTTTGTCTCGAGATAATTGTTACTGGCGTTTCTACTAAGTAATCGTAATTCACTGTGCTACTATAAATACAATTATATTTTAATTTTACATTAATCGACGTTATACAGTTATAGTATTTTTCTAAATATAAATAGGAATGTTTCACACATAAGGATTCCAAAAAGGCATAAAAGAAATGTTTTAAAAATAAATAATCGATGTAAAAAGTTACAAAACTTTGAAATTCTTGCTAGAACCCTTATGAACATTGTTTTAACAGAAAAATATTTGAAGTTGAAAATAATTTAAAAATGAGAAATCGTTTCAACATACGTACTTTTCGTTGCAGTTACAAACTTTTCGTTTGCCAACCGCTATAAATCTCAAACAGAATTAGTTCCCAACGACAGGATACTCATCCAAGGAGAATTAATAGCTTTCCGATTAGTAATACTTTGTAAGATCTGCTGAATTATGGCACTTGGATAAACTTTCTGTGTAGAACAAGCAGCACACACCATAGATTTTGAGCTTTTCGAATCACTATAGCGATAGATTATTTTAGAACTAGCAAAGTAAAAACGTTCCATTAGACATATTCTAATAAAATATTTTGAACATGTGAACATATGGCATCATTGTGTTTAATCAGGGTATTTATAAGAGTAAAACAATTATCTTTAATTAAATTTTAATTAGTGGTTCAACTAATATGGTTAACTCTTATGAAGTATTGGGAATATCGGGATCGATAGAAATACAAATTTTATTTATATTTTTAATGTTGTTTAGGGTCATAACCAGCGCATCTAAACAAATTATTTTGTCTGTGTGACAACTGTAATATTAAAAATCTATTAAGTTCTTAAAAATAGCAAAGATGTAGTCAATATTTAGAAAAAATAAAAATTTAAAGAAGCCCGTCTATCAAGCCAACTTAAGTCTCGTGCGTCTAATTATATCTGAAATGTTGTTCTTAATTAACGTCATTCTCGGACTAAGATACACTCTCTCAAACTAAAGCATCCTCTTTATCCTGGTGAAACAACTTTAAAAAATCTTGCAGAAGCTTTGAAACAATTTCGCTGCATTTTCCTTAAAATTCTTCGTTAAACTATTTCGTTTTGCTTTTGATACTTTGAAAGTTTAAACAACGTTTTCATAAAATATAATGAAGATAGTATGCTTTTTAATTAAATGTATTTTTATTAATTTAAACGCACTTGTCAATTGTCATTAAACAATGGCTTCATTTTGAAACAACGCTATGAAAGACATCCTTTGTTTTAATCATATTAGATAAAGAACTCTAACCTTGAAGATACGTTTTAACAATACTTTCCCAAGGGACCTGTTGTAAGAGATCAGCTACATTTCCTGAAAAGAAAAGTCAGAAACCTTTTATTGACACGAGTGTTGGTAACAAATCTCGTAGCAGATAATAAAACCAGAACACGTATTCCTACTAATTTAACTTGCACTGGCGATGTTCCTGAGATCCAGTAATTAATATGGATGTGGCATTAAGGTGAATTTTATAATATGATCTATCATCAGTAATAGTTTAAAATACGTAATGATTAATAATGTGCAAATTTAAGAAATTGAGTTAAAAATGAAGCTTCCTTAACACATGACTGAATACTAGGTGATTGTGCTTAAGAAATAAACTATTTCTATCTTAATAATACAATATGTTGCTTTTTGAAATTACATAGGTAGTGTAGTTTGGATAAAAATATTTCAACCCTGACATAGTTTAAGCCAAAAGTCAGATTAAACATACACAACGACTATTCTCTCATTCACATCAAGCACTTAATCTACGAAAATCTAATAATGGTAAAGAATTTCAGCACTATGACTTTCTGTGCGATTTTAGGTCATTTTCATGATATAGAGTTAAAACAATACAGATTTTTCATTTAGATAGAACATTTTTTGGCATTTATCTTCGACGTTGGTTGGAAACGTGCCCGTGGAGTGTTTATGGGGGCTATACATTCGTTCAGATTAGATAATTTTAAGACAAAAAATTCGACATTTCTTTGCAAACGTTTTATTTAAACCTCGACACCATCAATCTTGGAATAGTTTAGAGTATAAAGAATAAACATCCTTATATATTATAAAAGTTTAAATTTTTACCAAGAAACCATATGTATAAGTATGTTTTGTAAAATAAAATTAAGTTTTTAGTAATTTTTCTATGGAATATTTATTTACTATATTTTATTTGGATTAATATATTATAACTTTTTCTCTTTGGATTTATTTGATGACAGAGCCAGGAGATAAACGTATTTTTATTTTGTTTTCAATTACCAAATATAAGTTAATTGTATAGTTTAAAAATGCATTTGCAACCAATCGAAAAACACCTTTGATGCAAAGTATTCGTCTGAATATCACAATGAGGTAAATAAAAAAATTAAATATACAAATATTTATTAGATAAGCTGTAGTTGTTTAAAACTAACTGAGCCCTAGGGTTTATCATTGCTATCACTTAACAGTTACAGTACGTTCAAAAATATTTTACTGTTGTCGAGTGTCGTAAAAATGAACAAAAAGTTATAATTATAGTGTAAATGGTCCTTAAGAGCGAATGTTAAACCATTGCGCGTTGATTTAATGTTCGAAATGTCCAAGCCGCCACCGTTTCTTTTGTTCTGGTTTCTTTTACTAATTATTAAATTTACGAATAAACACGGTCTTTTACCTGAATATTTTTATCTCAGGTTTTAATTTCATTTAAAATTTAATGAAACTGTTCTAATTACAAAGTTTTGGAATTTCGTGCCCGTCGCAAAAGTTTTTAAAAGGTTGGTGTATGTAAAGTGTGCATTATTTTAACTAAAACTATTTACGAAGCTCAATTAATTAAAGGGTTATAGTTAATAATTAAAAAAAAACTATTTTTTTATTAATTATTTGCTTTAAAAGAAGATTTGTGATTAATAACAAATATTTTTTTTTTGGTCTGTAATACAATATCGCGGTCATTCACGAATAGCCGCACACTTGAAAATTCATCAATTTCTTGTCAACAGTTTTGCAAAATAAAAAATAAAATAATAAAAAGTGCTTAAACAGTGAATACGTACTTTAAATTTTTACAGTTTTTATGATTTTTACTTAATTTACTTAAGATTTGCAATTATATTATTTACTTTAACTGGCTCTCCAGAAAAAATATTCTTCTAGTGTTTTTTCATTATTCAATCCAAACAGACACACACCGCGAAAAATTTCTAGTGCTAAAAGGTGTTTTGTAAAAAACTTTACAAAACACCTTTTTCCCGTATCTGAACTTTATTCAATTATTTAGATTAGCATACGAGTTAGTCAAATGTAAAAGCTTTTAGTAAGATTCTAATTTAAACTTTTAACAGTCTTGTTATTTTTCTTCCATGTATATTTAAGCATAATGAATTTAAAATGTTCTCCATTGCTATTTTTGTTTGTAGTTAGTAGGACATATCTATTTACCTATCTCTGACGTTCCATGCCTTCTAGTGTGACACTTTTTCACAGCTTTCAATTATTATCGATTATTAAAGAAACAATAGTATACATCAATAGGTGCAGACCCTAAGCTCCCAGCATTAAGGCAATAAGTTGTTATCTATTTCTGATTAAACGTCATTATTACTAAACAATATAAATGTAATTAATAAGGTGTTGAATAGAATTGAACTGAATACCATAATTAAACTGCTGGATATTTTGAATAAACAGATAAATAATGTACAATTGTGAATGTACAATTGTAAATACACAAAGTGCGAAGCTGTGCCGCCCATAATCCCTTTAAGCCTCTTTTCAACGTTAAATTTTGATCAAAATTTGAAGTCTAAGAAATTCTGAGCACTAATTTGAATGCCGTAATTGGAACAATTTCGTTAGCTACTTCAAACCTAAAGTCATTGATTTTGATAATGTTTTCGCAAATAATTAAATTCTATTTGCCTTTGAGTGAATTTGGTACTAAATCTGGGCAATCTTTTTAAGTAGCCTTATAAATTAAAATGTATAGCTGTTTATAAAATGAAACTTATTAAATTAAATAATAATCATTGATAGCCAACGTGGGGCTCACTTGACAGTAAATGACAAATTTTAATACAAAATAAATACCTAGACACAAGAAATAGAACCAATAATTTATTAATACGTTTACAATCTAATATATTTACAAAGATTTACTTTCAAGAATTTAAAAATTCTTAGATTAAAGCCGAAATTACTACTTTTTATTTTCCCATGTAACAATGCTAGGCCACTATAAGACTATAATTCATTTAAAATGAAATAAATGCGTTGCCTGAAAATCACTTCCTACTTAATAATATGCAATTAGTAGTGTGTTCCTGTATTGTCTAATATTACCTACAATAGTCATTGTCTGACCCGTGGCATAAATTCCTGAGGGATTAGATTATTCACAGGCCTCGCAGATTACGTATCTTGGAATTGAAGTTGTATTTCCAGATGTTTCAGTGCGGTTTTCATTGGTATTCTCACTTGTGACCCGTAGACTCGATTTACCAAATGTGTTAAATTAACTCTAGGAATTCAACAAGTAATTTATTTTTAACCGGCATATTTTGTGTTCATTTATTGATTACTTACACTTGGAATCATTGATGTCATTAGATCAATGTTTATTATTTAAATCACTCAAAAAACGCAAGGACGCTGCGCTGGCGTTGCCACTTGGCAAAACAAGATGGCGGCTCCGCTTCTTGTCGCGCGACGAGATGTTAACGTACTCTTATTTAGTAAGTAAATATAAGTTACCCGCTCTCGACATTTCGACTTCTAGTGATAACTGTAATGCCTAATATTTTGAATTACGACTACGAAAAAGTTTGTTTTATTATCATGTATATATACTTAAAGTCACCGCGAGTTAAATCGCGGAATTCTATAATCATCATCTTCATCATATTATCATACATGGAAAAGTTTTAAAATGCTGTGCGCGTTTCGATTACAGTCTACGAATTTCAGAATACTCGAAATAAAAAAAAGGCCGGCAGCAGAACGTGACTAAAAATTACACACGATGTAAAATGCGCTAAGGTTGGCAACACGCCTTCTAGGTCTAATGATCTTGCAGGTGCCCTTGGGCGACAGGAATCGCTTTGTTTACATGACTTGTACGCTTGGTTGCTTCGCACAAAAAAGGAAATCACCGTATAAACATAACATAAACCGCGGGATACCTTGTCATGATTGTTACTAAATTAAAATTTTATTAGTAGGTATGAAATTTATACATTTAATCATCGTATCGACTGTGACATTATAGTTTATATTAAGATCTATTAACAATAAGGATCACCACACGGAGCGAACTAATTCTAGGAATATGGGGCTGCTGACTCCGATTAATTCCTGTACAAGCAGAGGCCCGTGAGTTTACTTGGTTATAACCCTGCCTATAATATAAATAATAATGTTAGTAATGAATATAATGATTCAATACGGAGTTCATGGTGTCATTTTTGAATAATCATACCTTTATTATTTATTAATTTGAAAGTGGTACCTTATAAGGGTACATATAATGTAATATTATATATTATTTTACTTTAACAGAATAAACATTTAGCTTATTAATAATTGCCGAGTGTATTGTGTCATTAAAATATGTTTAAATCACTCAAACTATATAATAACGATATAATTCATAAATTTAACAAGGATAACGATGAGCACAATTTGATAAAGTGACATACATTTTGAGTAGCTAATTGAAATCTCAATATAACAGGCTACCTTCCTCAAAAGCCTTGAGGGTGCTTTTATTTAATTATCCTACAAAATACATTCCGTAATCATAACATAATTTTAATGAACAACTATGTGAAATTTTCAAGCAATTATACGACAGATTTTAACAACTTGTATAAACATAGTAAAAATATTCTTTTGTGTACAGTTTTTTTATTTAATCGACTTCAGCAAATACGAGCTTCGTTAGTAAATTGGAAAGAAAATATATTTTATTCTCTTGTGAATTGATGAAATACTAAGTGTCGCTACTCTGTTCCTCTGACTAGAAATTAAGTATTCATTTTAACCGACAATCTTTTATTTTATTTTTTTATTTATAAAGAACGAAATTGTTCCGATTGTTCACCTTTCGTTCCTTTAATTATAAAATAATATTTGGAACAATCGCCTTGTTAAGGAGACTTTTGATACAGATGTTTTCCAAGAAGTATTTACAAGTGTTTATATTTAGTAAAGGTGACTCTACCCCTGTCCCACACTTACGTACTGTTCTTATAGAGGTTTTATTGTGAAAAGGAATACATTTTCCGATATTTCAGATTATAAATAGATTCGTTAATGATCCATAGCTAAATATGGCTTAATGATATGCTCAGTGTTTATATACACGTTTCGACACGCCAAAATCTAGATTAAAATAATTACTGCTTTATCTAGACCAAGGAGCAGATAGTAAAATCGGTATATGCCCTGGATGTCTAGACTTTAGCGTAGCGCGCCTTTCAATTTCAGTATTAGAATTTCCTAAATTAAAAATGATAGGTCAAAAATATATTGTTGGACGATTAAGAATTTCATGTGTTTGAACTGCCATCTACCATCCAGTGAATGATAGATATAAAAAATAAATATTCTTCTCACGCCTACAAGTCCTCAATTTTAACTTTTGTCAATATAATAAATGCATTTGTTCCAATTTTAGAAATGATATTCTTGTTCTACAACGGACTGATTACAAGTGGGTACTTTAATGTTATTTTATTGTCAGGTAATGGTATTAGGATCTGCTTGAGCAGATGTTAGCTGTTACACTTCTTGGATGTACACCAGATGTGTCTTGACTATTATTCAAGGTGTTTCTATAAATAAATACAATAACCAACTGTGTAAGTCTTATTATGAGGAATTAATGTCTCATTGTATTTTTTACGTTTGACTGAGGTATACCATTCGCCTGTGTTTAATTTGTTTCAAAGTAAATTAAAGTACATCTGACGATGATTTCCCTCTTTATAAAGTAATACGATTTCAGCTAAGGAAATATTTCTGTTCCTGAAGGCGTATGTTTGTTGACAAACGCACGGCTCCCATAAAAGTCCAATATTGTAGAAGCTTATGAAGCTAGCAAATATTTCTACACTGAATTATTACTTTGATATGTACACTTTATTAATAGCGATACACGCAGCAACATACAATTTTCAAGATATTTATTTTACTACATAGGCCTCAAATACAAATATTTATTTTCACTGTAACTTATGAAATGTAATTAAAGTATCGTCTATAGGCAGCAGAATCTGCGTATCTCTACATTCAATGAATTACTGCACAAATAATTATTGATTATTACAAGAGTGATAGAATACAAAGTGTTTTATTTTCCTGTAACGTCGGTCTGTATGTACAGGCTCATCTTTTTAATTACTTATGAGATTTAGCCGCGATTTTCGCCATAAATTAGGTGTATATTGGAGAAAAAAATAGACATTGTTTTATTAAAATCGGATACCAAAGATAAAAGTTATCTACAGTTCACTATAATTTCCATTTTTCTATACGTATCATCGATATATTTAAAGTTCTTGCGACAGTCAAAGAACAAAGTTCAAAGGACTTTTAAAAATATTGCAAAGTGAGAAGTCAATCAAAATAAAATATAATGTTTAATATAGTTGTTTCAAAGGAAACTCTGCAAAGAATGGAAACAGCAAAAAATTCTTTATAATTTTAACCCAGACAGACATGTTTATGGAAATTCTCGAATACAATATACTTGAGTTTAAACAAGAAGAATTAAAAGAAAAATAATTTCACACACATTTACTTTTAGAATATAGGAATAACGACGCTGTTCACATTTTATAATTTGTTCATTATAATAATACCATATTTAACTACAGTATACACCGAAGAAGTTAATTTCTTCAGACTTTTTAGATTTAACTTGACTTTTAATGCCAATGAAAAGTTGTTTCCAATCTTAAATTTATTTAAATTTCTGTGATTGTCTGTTTTGACGGGCTGATATTATTATCTACTGCTTATACGTAGTGCTAAATTTCAGGATAACATTTATTTTTTGTTAAATAATACTTGCTCTTGCCCCGAAAAACCACGAAAATCATACTTACCAAATAGTTGCCATGAATAAAAGAAAAGAAACACATTTCTTACGTTTCTTGACAAGCTCAATGAATGTGAAGAGCCATCTTGACCTAACGTTGTTTGGAAATGTACATTTTTCATTTGAAATAGGGCAGGACTTGAGGGAAATTCTCTCTATGGTTTATATAAATTGTGGCGGTTACTTCAGTGAAGAAATATAAAGTATATATGGCTAATTGCTTTTATTAAATATTGCTTGTTCTTAGGTTCCTCGTAAATCTTGCCTTGAAGTAAATTAAAAACAATTCTTCCTTGCGGAAGTAATTGGATGAAAAATATATGTCAAAAGATATTTATCATATTATATTATTTACATTTTCCACGTAAACTAAACATTTAAGATATTCTTAAACATTTCATTCATTTACTAATTATATCTTCATTAATTTATGAAGTGTTTTCACATATTCAAGACTAGATTAGTAAGTAAAATAGTTATATTACTAGTAATCCAATGGTAAATCGCTTTTAAGTAACTATCATACAGTTAAAAGCTCTATCCCTAGAGATTTACCTAAATGTATCTCGGCTATAACTATCTCTGTACGATACATACATATGTGTTTATAGGAATTCGAGAGCTTGGAGGCATTTTTGGTGTCATATTTGACTGCAACATAGATTAAGGTTAATTAAGGTTACTCAAAACAAAGTTTTATATAATCTTAATTTTAAAGTTGGCTAACGGGTAAGATGGCTATTACAAGTTATCCTTCCAGCATGCCTTCAACCTTACCTAAAAAGCAAACTAGTTTTGAGAACATAAGTATATAGCTACGGTTTTTCTTTCATGAAAGCGAAACAATTTTGTCAGGATCGTAACAACTGGACAGCAATAGTTTCCATCTACCGCTGCTGGAAAAAGGCGTGATTATATATACGTATTTTTCTCATGACAAGCAGAAATCATTTCTTACTCATTTCTTACTGTGGTCTTTACATATTACGGTTGCATATAAACTTCGTCTCATTAACGCGTTAATAAACGTGTTTAATTTCATTATATTCGAGATAATCGTATTACGAATTCACCTCTATCTTGACGATATGAAATAGTAACTCGTAAATACAAAGGAAGAGCACAAGCGCCTCCATTTAATTAAGCTTCAATTAATCGAAATAGCTTTCAAACTCCTTTGTAATGTTGACCAATTAATACATGATTCGAATTTTGAAATTTAATTGACTTACAATTACTGTTCTAATACGTAGCCGTTGAATAGATTTCAAAGAAATTATATAATTAGATAATTCTAGTAAAAGCCTACTGTATGTATACAGCGCTATGAAATTAAGGTCTTTTCAAAATGTTCGTATCTTACATAATACGTTTTGTAAATTTACTAAATGGTAAAGTAGTATTCTTAAATGATATTCAGTTCTGAAATTTGGTTTTTTTGGACGTCCACCTAATAGAGAAGTTAACGGATTAATAAATTTATGCAAGAAAATTAGCAGCGAATTAAATATAGTCTATAACTTATTTCATAATTAATGTTGCGTGTTGGTTGTTGGTAATAAATTATGTAACATAAATTTAATATTTATTATTATACTGTAATTAATTTTTTATGACTCTTAAGAACATATCGTTTCCATAGACTTGTTTATTTAGTTTAGATAGTGACAATTAATGTACGTATATACGCAAATCAAACTAAAGTGTCAGTTTAATAAATCAGTATAATGCTTTTTTTAAATATATATTAAAGTATTATGTACCTTGTAATTCATTGGATGTTTATTTAGTATATATAATGTACTTAATAAGTACTACTTAAAATTTTTTGTTCGTCTACATATAAGTTTCTGGTCAGTATGCTGCTGCTAATCTCCGTAACGCCTGGACAAAATATGGTAAGACTATCTATAGCAGCTACCTAATGTTATAAGGTGTACCATAAATTACTCTGATCTTATCTTTTAAAGAATTATAGCGCATAGATTTTGCTAATTTATAAAAAAGAAAAGTTATAAATATATTAATTAAAGTCGATAGTTGTGTAACAGCTTCAACGTTAAATGTAAAGAATTTCTCTTCAAATCTTGCGTCCGAATATTTGACGGTCACAAGTTAGATCAAGATATTTGCATATCGTATACCAGATCGTTCAATATAAACTTTACAGTCTCTCACAGTACCATGTTTCTCGTAGGTTAATGGCCTAGTAAATTTTGAAAAGAATTTATATTCAAAACTCTATTCTAATACTTTTAAGTTGAACTGTTTTTGTGTTTATCAATTTATCAATATTCAAGTTGATATAATATAAGTCGTGTGTTATATCCTTGTTATATTTCTAAATAGACTTAGAGAAACAATAAAACAAGACCTGTATGAAGTACATCAAATCTTGCAAAGTAATTTATAACCTAAGAATGTGAGATGAAATGTTTTCATTTACATACAAGATTCTAATAGAAGGTCTGTTTGAGTTTACAAGACCATGTGTAAAAACCGACAAAATGTGGTTACGATTTTGTATGTTTCATTTAATATTATGCATTATATGCTTTGTGTTATCTATTAAATAAAAATTGGCTACTCAGCGTACTTATATGTTAGTTATTGTATGAAGAGAAAAGCTTGAGGCACTCTTTATAACTCACACTAAACTATGACAAACTTTTTGCCAACTTCATATGACAAAGAACAATTTCGGGTAATTCTATTAATGTCAGAAGCTCGAGGGAATACGAAGTATTATTGTTAATATTATCAAAAGAGAAGGAACAATTATATGTGTTGTAACTTCGTATTATTTATAATTTGGTAGATAAAAGATTTTGTTATAAGAAATATAACTGGAAATTTTTGTAGTTTTTCTAAAAATATCAAATTTATTGTACATAATTTCGTATTATTCTAACCGATTCTAACTGAAAACTACATTTAATACAGCGTAGTTAAATTATCTGTATGTTTAGAGTAAAAAAGATATGAGAATATTTAATCATTGCTGAACATGTGAAAGAGCAATTTTTATTCTCCCATAAAAGAAGCTTCAGTTTCTTCATGTTCCATTGATGACCATAAATCTATATTATGAAATAAAATATTTGTTCTTAGGTTGTTTATACTCGTGTAAGCTTTAAACTTTTTGCTACAACATTTATTCTCTCTCAACACTTTGAATTTATTCTTAACATGATATGTATGTATTAAAAACCACTCATGTTTTATGTTTCACTCCATAGCTCAGAGCGAATTAGTTCGTTTAAGATCAGAATTATACAATGTACAAAAATAACAACATATTCTTATTTTAGTATACAAAACTAGCTTCTACCACCAGCTTCGCTAGCGTTCATTTAGATTTTTACACCTCGGGTTACATTATCGGACCTTTAATAAGGATCCCTAATTTTTTAGAAAATATAATATAGCCTTCCTAGATAGCTGTACTATCCAACACTGAAAAACATTTCAAATTGGAGCAGCGGTTCCTAAGATTAGCGGTGTCAAACAAACAAACTCATCAGCTTTTTAAAATTATATATAGTATAATATAAATAAAATAAAACTAGTCTATAAATATATTTATTTAAGATACAATGCTTGATTAAGATATGAAAAATTGTTTTTTTCTTCACGTAAGGAAGAGTTCAGTTCAATGGATGTATGAAATAGAATCACAATAAATGTTGTACTTTAAATACTATTTTATTAACCAACGCAATGTCTTGTTTTAACTTTAATTTAGTACAGATTTGGATCACTATTCATAAAATTCTAATTTAGTTACAGCCAGAAGCAACACTAAAATATTTAGTAACTACGGAACATGTAGTAAGTGACCATATTATTAATAGCAAATTTTGTTAGTGAGAATTAGTAATGGTATAAATTCTAACATTTAATGCACATAACAAATATATAAGTAAGATGGAGCTTTTAGCCGTCAATGAGTAAAAGCTTTGATTAATCCTAGCTTCTGAACTTTACTATATAACGTCTCGTCTCAGTTTGGTAGTTTTAACCAATGGTATTTCTGAATTTTCATTTGTCTAAGACTAATCAGCTTTAAAAGACCAGTAAAACACGTGCTAAATTTAATACAGCTGTTTCTATAATAAGAAGCAGTTATGATAGAATAGAATTAAAAATTTTAACTAATTATTTCTAATTTTATATTTGACGTTTTAAATCGTTAAACTATGAATAGTCATTTTATTTAATGCAATACTTTTTAATACTCTTTCCTATTCAAGGCGTAAAGAACGCCTTCAAATTAAATAATATATATTAATATATATGCTATCAATAATAATTGATAGCTTACACATTGGATTCTAATCACTTTACTTCTAATAAAAATCTTTATTACGTCCTTGGGTCTTTACAGCGTCATAATAGAACAGTCATCGAACGTAAGTGTGCAGTCAAAAACAATAGAGACGGAAGCAATTTGGGAAATTGCTTGGGAACATCAGACTGGATGTTACGAAGCATATCAACTAAATTGGGCACACTCGTTGACTCTCCCTAAATTCCTAACTATTTTTTTTACTTCAACCCAAATAAAGTACACGAGTCTTGACCCCTTTCCCGGAAGTCAAGCGTGAAATTAGTTGCTTCAAGTTTTTTTCTGTTACGTCTTACTATGAAATATGAATCTAGGCCGTACTTTTGTAATTGTGCAAGAAATAGCTTAAACAGCTATGGCGTAAAATTTTCATTAGTTTCATTTTATTGGTTGAAGTAATATTTAATTTTATATAGTATGTCTGCTTATATTGTTTGTCAGAGTAAGTTCATAAGAATGGTTAATACGATTATATATATAAATATATATACTCTTTGCCGAATTTTGAAGACTAAGATTGTACATACGTACAAAAGGTATTTTTTATGGTATAGTGCTTCAATAGGGTTTATTTTTCATTATTAAGCGCTGTCAGAAAAGGACTGTAACTATATTAAGAAAATCTTTAATATATCGATCACCAAGAGCAAACTAAGCACAATAATGGTGATAGGAATTACACAGCTGTCTTCATTTCAATGCCAAAGTGATAAATATCCCAAATTATCAGCATAAAATCTTTCAATTGTTTTCAATAAATGATAACTTAATTAATTTTTAGATTATATACTTTTTACATGTATCTAGAGATGAATACCTTGGCATTTTCTAGGGCAAGGAAACTATACATCAGATAAGAAATTTTATTACGAACTTTAAAATCGACTCTTGTCTGTGCCATCTTCCACTTAACTACTCAGTCGCGGTAGAAATTAATCACATTGTCGTTTTTATGAACTTCTCTGTTAGGGTTATCCCTCTTTAATTATAATACAATATTTGCTATACTATTAAACATCGATGTTATTTTATTAATTAATTGCGAATTACGTACAAAGAGTGAGTTTTTATAATAATCTTAGTAAAACCAAAATATTAAAGCGTTTTAAACTGTAGATAAAACATCGTGTTGGTTAGATTAGAAAACGCGGCAGCCCTGTTAACGGAGCTTGTTCTAATAGTTACTTTTTCAAAATGTCTCTTTTCCCGTTCGACCATTGTTTCACCGGACAAGCGTTTTCATTTACTTTGCAAACAATGCAATTCACAATGACCTAGCATATAAGATTTGTAGAAATGTTTCAAGAAACAAATGTATTGCAATCAAGCAATAAAATTTACTTTATAATGGAAAATGTTAGAATTATGAAGTCATTAGCGTAAGTATTGTTTAAGTATGGTTTATTAATAAATTTATGAGTATTATAATCATTCAAAAAACATGTACTTTGGTACGTAATTGCATTTAATATTTACGAAACCCTAAAATTCTATTCTTTATGAGGTCATTTGATGAGGATTTGCTATTTTAAATAAGACAACATAGATAGTTGTCTACAGTTATGGCAAGTGACAGTCAATTAGCACCTCAGGGCAAGACGTCAACGCTTTGTGTGTAGCAACCCTAATTGTAATTAAATTGATTGTCTCTTAGTAATATCATTTGACTTCAATAACGCTGTGATTATTAGGTCAAGACATTTGGATATTTAATTATTTAGCAGACTCATCATCAATTCATTAAGCAATAACATGCTTTAATCGTTTTTAAAATGTTAGAATTTATAAACAAAATAAAGATGCTTTATCGACCAAAAATGTCACATAAAACGAAGCTCGGTTTACTTTTTATGAATTGAAGGGGTTATATTTTTAAATAAACATTAAAATTCTTTTCATTTCAACATCCTAAATCAAATTCTATATGCCCGCAGCGATTATTCTTTTACAAGCTGCGTGTAGGATTTTATATATGAGCGGGCTCGACAAATTGCACATAGGGAAATCCTACAGCTTTGTAAAAGCCACTTAACTTTAGTATATAAATGTTGTGATATCGTGAAAAGTTTATTGAAACACTTTGATTTACTTCTATGAAGCAAGGCTGTATAGTGTTTGACGTAATACGTTGAGTTTTATTTGAAAGATAAAAAATGTTTTTAATCACTTTAGAAGCTTAACTTTTTTGATAGATAGCAAGTGTAAAAGTCGTAAAATATATTTATGCTGAAAAATTTGGTGTCATACAAGTTAGAATTTATAGTGAGAAAAAATTGAATTCAACTAACACCTACACGAAACACCGTGTTTAAAAACGACTATTTCGGAAGAATTTAGGTTTCAAAGCCTATACCGAAGGAAATTGAAAAGTTAAGCCAAACAAGAACAGGATATTGCTGGTACGGAAATGAAAAATAATATAGGTCGTAGAACACAAGAGTCACTCGCATATTAGAGAGTTGCAATAAAATTCTGAACCCTCCCCAAAATCGAAGAGAAGAAAATCGATGTAATTAAATCTCCTTTTAAATTAAAAGTTGCGTTGCAATCAATTTCCGCTGTAGTTAACATTGGCCATTTTTTCCATTCCATGACTGCTACTCAGTACTGCTTGACCCCTTTTCACGCTACATAACCAAGCTCAGTACAAAACGCTATCTGCATAGCTCAGATGACTATCAAAGTAAAATTTTAATTAAAACCGTGAATTTTTTACTTTCGCGAACGAAACTAAAGTAAACTTATGAATTATATTTTTTTTAATTTGACGCAAATGTCGCAGAACGACAGTTAAATCTACTTTTACGATACCCTTAATTATTTTTTACAGACCTAAAACTATTATGAAAACGAAGACTGTTTTTAATTAATATGATTATTTGCGTAAATTCAGTTTATTAAATAATTTAAGTCATGCATAATGACATATCTAAAAAAAGCTATGCCAATCATTTTTGACAAATTTGTAGAAAGAAAGTAGAATCGCTCTGTGGCTGAAACACTATAAAGTTTAATCAAGTTATTAATACTCGTAATAGGAGTTACTTAGAAACTATTACTGGATTTTTTAGTATCATTTACCTTAAGTTACGTCAAATCTAAGATTCCCTGTTAGCAATATTTCTAAAAATTTGCTTTAAGAATTTAATATATAGTTTATGTATAATGGTAAATATTTTTAAATATAATAAAATAATCTTAAAAAAGAGAAAATTAAAGTTCAAAAAATCTTCTTAATAAGCAGACCTTTAAAAGCCTAGCCATCCTGATTTCCCATCTGAATTATTCGCCAAATACGTTTTACGAAGGTCCCTTTGTACACAGTAATAACGATTCTCGTTATTCTGTTTTATGACTTCAAGAGTCAAGCGAGGTTGAAATAAAAGAGAAACACCTGCATAAGCGATTTCGTCCCCTAAGTTTAAGGCCTCGTGAATGCCTCCTCGTAAATAAAAGTAAAGCTCTAAGTAATTAAGTAAGCAAGTTTTTTTTAGCATAAAAATGTTTTAACGTAAGAAAATTATCATATAAATAGTAGCAGGCGTCGGAGTGTATTTCATAAAAATATCCAACGCTTTTGACACAGTTAACGAGTAGAAAATGTGTGAATGAAATAAAAACATTTATTTGTATCAGAAAAAAAAGAGATTGAATAATACAGAACAAAAAAATCCATGTATTATTTATATGGAGAGATACTGATAGAGATGATTACAAATAAGTGATGATAACGAGATAAATAAAAAATTAAAAAAAATCCGTATTCCTACTGTTAAACACGTTGCAAGCAGGGATGGGTTGCCACTTTACAATATTCATATTTAATGAAATTATTATCATGTAGCAATTGTTTCAGGGTCCAATCTCGGTGTGTAATGAAATTGTTTTACAGAGTTCAATTTGAAGGGTCTATCAAATGTTTTAATATCGTCTGTAATTTGAAATAAAGGTTCGCAACAATTTCAAACTCATAATACACAGTTATGTTTCACATGTTACGATCAATTTATTTTTTTAATTAAATCAGCCGGGAAAGCCTTTATCGATATTTAATATACACCCTGTAAGAAATCTAATAAAAGACTGAATATTTTAATAGTTAAATACTGATAAGTAATGGACCTAAAAGATAACTTTTTAATGGTACCCGTAAACGTTACTTTTTCGAAGCTTTAATTTCGTTAGTGACAATTACAACGTATCGAATCTTAAAGTTAATAAGGTCATATTAACATGTTATAAGAATTGACCCATTAAAGATTTGTATTTATAGCTAGACTAACAAACCTGCCAAGATTCAGTTAGAACAGTCAGATATGGAAACAGAATCCCTATTAAGTGTTATATGTTAAGTGTAAACAGCAGTAAAATGTTTTTTATAAGTTTAATATTTATGATAAGTAATTAAAAAAGATAACTTTACCCAAACAAACCATCGCGCTGACCTAATAATTTGTTTCAACAAACAGAGCAGATAAAACATTGCAATTCTCGTATATTACTTTCCTTACGTATTATCTTTTCAGTATACATTTAGAATTATAAAGAGCACTAGTGGTGCTCTGCTGGTTCAACCGTGTCACAATGTCGATAGATTATTGTCTATATGTTGTCTAGTTTCATTAAAATCCGTTCAATATTTTTCGTGTGAAAGAGTCCGTCCAAACATACTCACAAACTGTCGTGTTTATTATATTAGTAAGGTATTTTAATTTACGAACTGAAACAAATATTATTTTAGTTATTTTTACCCCAATTTAAAATTCAATTTTTTAATCATATATCTACAATTGGAAGTTTGTAAATATAGTTCAACATTGTTTCTCGCTTTTGTGGAAAGTGGATTTCTAACATTAAAATAGGACACGTGTGTATGAAATGTTCTAGGTTTTACATTCCTCGATAGACATACAAAGACTATTGAAATTATATAAACAGTAATAAATCTTATAAAAGTCTGAAAGCTGATTTAGTCAAGTTAATGTCCAAACAATTTTGCATATAAATGAAGCTTTAATACTGATTATGTAAAGTTGATAAACACGAAATGACATCCGTTTTAGTACGGCAAAGTTTCTTACAACCTACTAATTAATGTTCAGAGGAATACTTAACGTTAACCTTAATTATGTTCCCGTTGTGTAATCCGTAGTTGACGGCATATATACATCACATAAAATTCCGGGATTAAACCCTTAGACGTTCGCGGGCAGTAAACAATTATCAAACCGTAAGACTGACTGACAAGCGTTAGCTCCATTTAATGGTAGTAATCACAGAATACGAGACTCGTAGACTTCATTAAATAGTATATTTTATATCTCAAATTTACAATTCTCAACTTAATAAATCACACTTTACGGTACTCACAAGCTCTACTTCGATTATTGATTATTCAGCCAAATATTACTTGCCATAATTTAACCTTGAGAAAATAATAAGAAAATGTTTATAGGAAATGCTAGTTTTGACGCGAATCGGAACCAACTCAATGCAGCGTAAGATTTGCATCGCCACAAGCCTGTAAAAACTATTAAACTTTTGGTTTATTATGAAAAGACAGTTTCTGTTGTGTAATGAAAGCCAACGGATTGAAAACGCGGCTGAAATAACTGTTCGTATCAAAGCCTCCATCAAAAAGTGTTTGAATAATGTATGTGTGTCAATACGGAATCGTCAACCGGAAAATCTATTTAAATGGTATGCTGCAGATTTGTTCCCGGTACCTACTTCCTGACAGTGCGACAACCTTAGAGAAAAGGTCAGTAAACTTCGTGTAAAGTTCCATTACCCATCTAAAAGTTTATTGGAAAGCTTAGTGCATAAACGAATTATGTTGAGACTAACCGAATTAAACTAAATAACCATAAAAATCATTACATTAGCTCCGATAAATCTAATGGTAGTATAATCCGAATGGGTATTATGTACATAATTATCTATTTCAATACAACAATAACAGTAGATTAAAATTAACTTCTAAATATTACAATATATTACTTATTACTTAATAGATATTAGGAGTTTGTGTAATTTATCTGATAAATTACATTTTATATAAAGTGTATATTTTTAGTTCAAGTATTAAAGGGTTCGGCTCAGTGTTGTGGGCATATTAAATTCTGAAACGTTGAATTATATATTACTAGTTCCCTGGCGCGTCATTGAATTATAAATTATATAACATCTCTTTAAATCCCCTCATATTTCTTTTTATACGGTCTAACATGCCATTTAAATTTTCGTAATTTAACCTTTTGTAAGAGTTGAAAAATACAATTCTTTATAATCAGGTTGCCTTTTTTATATAAAATAGTATACATAACCCACATGTAATATATATAACGAACTGTTTATTCAATTGCTTTCTAGATTCAATTATGTACAAGAAAATAAATATTTTTATAAAGTATTGCATCGTTATACTTAAATACGATAGCTAGAGAATTCAGTTTAAAGGATAATGTGTTAGGATTAAGTTTAAGCCCCAATTCAGATTTCATTTCAATATAATACATTTGAAATTGAATCGTTTGAGCCAAATATCTTCGATAACTATTATTCATCTTGAAAGGTTCTAATAATATTGTTAGATACTTCTACTATTGGGATATAATTTATAGTGTTTAGCGTTTATCATGAAAACTAGCTTCTGCCAGCGGCTTCGCTCGTATTCATTCCGATTTTTACAATTTGGGTTACATTATTGGACTTTTAGAAAGGATTTAGTATTTTTATTTAAATTAGTATAGTCTATGGCCTTCTTCGCTAAATGTACTATCGATCACTGAAAGATTTTTTTTATGTCGGATCAGCGTTTCCTGAGATTAGCGCGTTCAACAAACAAATAAAGTCTTCAGCTTTATAATATTAGATGTAACGGCCCCTTAATTGAATAGAAGTTTGAAGAATTATTCGCGAATTTTTATAGTATAAATTCTAAGAATACTGCAATATGTAATCGTATATACGTCAACTACCGCATGTGAGGGGACCTCAATAATATTCCTATCAGATACTAAACTATATCTTACCTAATACATTGGACAATCAATACTATTGCATAAACATAATGGATTCAACCTGGCCATAAAAATTCGATCATATTTATTTCATGTCGTATTTTAGACTATATCCAATGAAACTTTTGGTCGACCCACAAGGAGTAGCAACTGTATAAAATGAGAATTAAAGCATACGTAAACTGAAAGATCATATTATTTCTATATTAATTTACAACTTAAATTAATGTAAAAAGAAAACAAAAAGATACGTGGCTTAGAAAAACAAATGGTGCACGAATCTTTTAGTCAAAACAGAGAAGAGACTCAACATTACCATACCATTTGGTAGAGAGAATGTTCCATTTCATCTTGTTTGTATTCAGGGTGTATGCTTGGATTTAGCGTCTATCGTCTTCAGTGCCTAAATCATAAAAGAAATCTTGCAATATACCACACGCTGAGCGATATAACTAAGACTTCTCGGCTCTGCTTTATATTGTTCCCGACGGGATCCGACGCCATAACTTGTAAGGCGTTGTCATTAGATTTTTTATGGTCTAGCCTCATTTTTTATCCGCAAAATATTTGCGTGAATTGTAGGAAGCATTATTTTGTATATCAATATCATTCTATTTAAAGTTTATCTTAAAAGTATTTCATATTAAGTTTTTGTAATATTGAAATTTCGTCTGGATCACCCCGTAAAGGTAGAGAGTACACTTGTAACTAATAATATAATATGTTCACATAAAAAACTTCTAAATGTTATAAATAAGAAGAAGAAGCTAGCAATTAAATTAATTTATCTGTCTATCTAAATACACTTGTTAAACTCTAAAATTACGGAATAATTTTTACATCGTACTACATCACCATCATAATGACTTGTAAAAAACTTCTCATCTATATAGTCCAAAAACTTAAATTCTTAATATTAGAGAAGTTCTCTTATAAAATACTAATTATTAGTAAAATGTAAAGGAATTTTTTCGTTACATGACTTTATTGAATATTAATGAAAAATTTACTTTCTAAGTAAAAATAAAATGTAGAAATTAGATCGACTTATGTTGATGCCATCTGGCGACGACATTTTGATGAGTTTCCTTATAATTTTCTGAGCTAATAATACCCGAGGTCAATTATTAATTTTCCATAACGGCATCTTGAACTTTTTAATGTCTTTTAGTTTGTTTTATGTTCACATAAACAATCAATATTTATGAAGACTGAATTGTTTTTTCTTTGTTTTACACTTTGATTACATTTTTATCTAATTTTTTAGGTTAAATGAAAGTTGTGATTTCGTTACAAGAATTATGGTGTGTTAAATAAAGTTTTTAAGGCCGATTCGTAATATAAGGTTCTAAAATAAAATTGTAATTATTTATTCTCAATACTGTATGAATATGCATGAGATTAAATATTTGAAATTTTTGTAAATCTGCTGGAGAATAATTCAGTTAACTAAGTTTTATGATCATAAACTCATATTATCCTTACGACAGTACACCTAGCCATATATTGAGAAAAGAATATATCCTTATATTAAGATATAATACTAACATTATATCCTAACATTAAATCAACTAAAAGCTAGTATAATATTTATTCTATGCTTACGTATACATTATTACTATATTTTAAAAGATAATAGAAATGGTATGAATACCCACAAATTAGCTCACATACAATTATACGTAAACATGAAACGTCGCAACTATATTAACTCATTCGTGGTCTTAATTGAAACGGGATGAAACCATGTACGGACGGCCGTTTTCATTTGCCTCATTATGAATTCACAAGGGACACGAATATCTAGGTTTCCATCGGCATTGAGGGCGAAAAACAGCCTTTTTCTACATCATTCGAGCACTGTCCTTAGTCACGTATCAACCAATTCTTACCCGTGACTCGCGTACAAACGAGCGTCAACTAAATATCTATCAGCGGAAGTTGGCCGTGGGGAAATGATGAGGGATAGCTATTATGGCCAATAGACTTCTAAAAAAACATTTATAACAGTACATTTCATTAGAATTACTGCTTAATTACTTGGAATTTAAGTTTTAGGTAAAATTTGGTTGACATATTTTGTTTTGGCATCTGAAAAAAGGTTGACAAGGAAATTTTAGAGGAAAATTAGAACGCTTGAAAATTTGTTTCATACAAAAATGTTTTCGAGAAACGCTAAAGAAGTATATATTTTATGTCATATTAAAATTATACATTTTAATAAGATAAACAATTATTCATTCAATTATTTTCTTAAGCACTAAATAAATCATTAAATTAATAAAAAAGATCAAAATTTTTCAATTCAATTTCATTATTTCATATCTTGTAGATTTAGGTGATTATTCATTTAAAATAATATACTTCCAGAATTATTAATGTTAGAAGCTTCTTTATTTATATGATTTCGTCAAAATGACATCTGTTGGAACTTATTCAAACCTCAATATCGGTAATGAAGGACTGATCAAAATATACTGTTTTGTTGTTGGACTTTAACGCCCCCTCTTTGCGTACTTTAGAACTCTGCTAGTATTTTTAAGAGTGTTCTAATATCTTAATTTTGACTGCTGATCTTTTAGTATTTTTCTTTAAAATAGATGGCACTTGCTAATTTCTAATTATACTTTTGATATTGACTAGAGATATGGCTTTTTTGTTTATCTGGATGATTCGCGTGTCTCGACCATGGACGCTAGGGACGGCGGAAAAATCAGCAAGCCTGTGAGGCTTTAGTGGGTATTTTCCCTAGTAGTCTGAGAGTCAACTAAAGTATCTATGGGACGGCTAGTCCCCACATAACCGGCTACCGGAATACGTAAAGGATTTCCTTTTTTGTGAAAAAAAAACAGTGTCAGATAGGAATATTTTGACCGAAGCGACGACTGTTATATCGAAAATACCTGCTTGCCTCCGTTTTTTAAATATATCGCTGTAATTTTTCGGGACACTCAAAGACAGGAATTATTAATAATGCAGCACTCACACATTCCAAACTCCGCGAACCTTTGTAGAACATTCTCTAAATGTGTAATAAAAATTTAACTTTTGAATGCTTTTGTATCTATACGCAAATAAGCATCTAAATGTTATGTCAATCAAAAACCTTATAAGACATCAAATACCAATTCAAGTTCAGTGACCAGAATATAATAAGAAAGCCTTAAGTTAAACATCACTCGATCTAAGAGAAAAATTAATTAATTCTCCCTTTCAACCGGAACAGCTATTTTTATTTAAAAGTTAGATTTGACTCGTAGCTTTATGGACAAAGAGGGAAGTTTTTCAATGATCATCAACCATTTAATTACTTTATTTGTATGACAAAGTTCTAATATTAATTGGTATACCAGTACTGTATCTGTTTGCCATTTCAGTACATTTTCAAAGATACAGGACATTTCAAAAATATGGGATTACTGAAGTAATTATACCAACAATTTAAATTATGTGACTAAGTATCTTTAAGAAATCCTATATCTAAACTTTAAATCATAGCCTTGATGCGAGTAGAAGGGAAAGGAGTAAATTGGGGTCGTAGCATATTGAAAGTCGTTGTGTCTGTCTTCACTTACAATTTTTTAGTGTCTAGATAATATTTTTTTTTCTAAACATGCTTTTACAGATATGTATATCGGGTGGTAGAAGTATCAGGTTGAGATATATTTTAAAATGCAGAGAACGAATACTTCTGTGCGTATTCATTCAGAATTTTACATATCAAACGGAATTATATGACTCACCTATCACTAGTATGCTATATGTTCTTTTATTAACAAATTCTTTTTTTTCTATTAAGTTTGACGCCTTTCCGAGGAACTAAGAAGTTAAAAGAAAAATATAATCTAATATATAAAATTCTCGTGTCACGGTGTTCGAACTTGAACTCCTCCGAACCTTATAAAAATTTATATAGTTATTCAGTAGGCCTGAGAATCGGACAACATCTATTTTTCATCCCCCTAAGTGATAAGGGTTGT
>JAOSYY010000009.1:10358008-10374364 GCA_025727935.1 Hebomoia glaucippe | reverse complement strand
TGTTAAGATAAACTGTTCGTACAAGATAATACCAAAACTAAATATTTGAGGAAGTTCTGTAGTGTAATTAAGAGGAAAAATGACTTCTATATTTGAATAATACCAAAAACTATTCTGTTCTTTGATTTGTTTCGGTTGGATGATTTTAAAAGAGTTACATATGGCCTTTTGTAAGGTCATCGACAAATTGCGATGGAACGAATACTATTTGTATTATTAAAGTATTAATTTATATTCTGTAGTAAAATTGTTGCAAAACATTTGTATAATTAAAATGAAATAGATGTTTTTGATTAAATATTTATTGTTATACATATTGTATACAAATATGCATATGCGTGGTTATTAAAATAAATAAATGTCTAGAAATACATTATCTATAGCTATGGAAATTATTTACGTTGTAATTAATAGATAACAAATTTAGGATACGTTACTAAATTTTGGCGGGTATTTAAGGTCGCTTTTAGAAAGGTTGTTCGATTTTTTAAAGATTTCTGATAAAGAACTACGATCATAAAACTTTTGCATGTTTACGAAATTGTTTTTGGAATTAGTCCGACTGACTGCTGACAATTATAAAATAGGCAGCATTTTTTTAAAAAGGATATTTTCTGAAACATGTCTTGAAAAGGATATTCGAGAAATAATTAATTTGCGTTTGGTATCCATAACTAATAATTATAAAACCATATTTTATGTTATGGGTTTTCAATGTATTGCCTTAAATAGTTTCTCAAATGACAAAGAATGATATTTTGTACATGGTGAATTAAAGACACCTACTAAACTTTTTTATGTGGTTTAATAGCATACATTTATTTTTGGTGAAGATTTTTTATGAATATTATACCGATATAAACCCACAGTGTTTTTGGCATGTTAATTATCGTGATAAGGGACCGAAACAGAATTCTTTATGAAGCAGCAGTAAAGCTTACTTTTGCTTCATTCGTTTTAATAAATAAACGACTTCAGTCTCGCAACTCACATCATTTTGTAAATGGTCACATTAAGGTTCATAGTTCATATTAACTTTGATAATATGAATATTAAAAAGAAGTTTCAAATATATATAACAATAATTGCGTTCAAAATCATTTTTTGTGACCTCTTGCTACTGTGGAATCTTCTACAGACTACCTTGTATTGATGTCTCATGAGTTCGCTTCTTATTTTTTAATTATTAGTTATTATTTTTGGGGAGTAACTATGTTGAAAATGGTGATTCCAAAGCATCGCTCATAGGTTAAAATGTGCGGTATAGGTAAGTTTGGGTTGCCTCATATGTTTTCGAAATATAAATGTAATATATATTGACAAATGTACATTGACATTAAACATAGTATAGTCATGTTTTGTGTATGCCATATTTATTCTAATATGAAACCAGCTGAAGAATTTGTTTGTTTAGTTGAACGACTTAATCTCAAAAAGTACTGATTTCAATTGAAAAACTGTGTCTTGTCTTTTATTAATTCAGGCTACACAGTATCACTCTACGATCAGTAGAAACAGTATCCAGCGCAAATGTTTCAAAAACGGGAAAATATTGTTTCTTTGGGAAGTTTCAGTTCCGTATGTTGCGTAAGTGCTTAGTTAGGGGAAGATCAGTTATGTCAGAATCGTTCCTCTTAAAATGTTCTAAAATATGCATGGTAGCATATATCATATATATTTTAAAGTGGTTTCGCCGTTACTTTTTGTCATTTTATGTAACGCAGACGAAGCTGCGAGGTTGAGCTGGTGACGTGATTCATGATTTTTTTATATATGTCATAATATGGGGTTTAAAAAAAAGAACTCTCTAAAAAATACTACAGCTCATATATTCGAAGTTACACTTTCATTTCATTAACAATAATCACAAAAGTTACATCTTTTGTTTGCACCGCGTATTTATACCGTCCGCATACAAATAATTAAAAGAAATTGTATGAAAACCGTTAACTTTAACTAATTCTTATTATAATAGGTATATTATGTACATTAAAATTCGCAATTATAACTTTTTACATTATTTTTTTACATTGTGTCATTAATTTACATAATTTACAAAATTCATTTTTATATTTAACAACATTTTGGTCAATGTTTCTTAATTTTAATTGTATTATCAACACGATTATACTATATAAATGCAAAACAGTGGATACTATAAAATACAATTACAAAAGTATTACGAAGAGTACAAAAAGAATATAAATATACTCCGTGTGGGATTTCATTATCAGGAATTTTAACGTTTGGGTAAAAAATCTGCCGGGATATTGCCACTAGGGCTGACAACACTCGTGCCGTTTTGAAGATACAACTGAATATTTTAACCAGATTTTGCCTTTAGGGTTTAAAGTTATTAAATATATTATATTCTTTTGGTATAAGCCAGAAAAGGAACATTTGAACGAAAAAGAACCCTGATTTAATGACGTCAAAAATTTAAGGAGTTTGAATACTAAAAATTGTGCAAATATTATAATTTTTCATTAAGTAAAATATGAAAATTAACTCATTAATAACTATTTTGTGTAAATCAACAACCTACATCTAGTCAAACTTTAATCTAATCTAAACTAATTGGTGTTTTATACCGAACATCTAATAGGAATTTTGTTAATTCACTTACAATAACAGATTTTACTCAAATAATATATCTACTTTGGGGCTTTTTTACTGTGAAAATCTTTAAATAGCTAAGTCTCGTTACACGTTCTAAGTGATGTTATAAACTGTATAATTGTGTTGTAAACTTGAAAGCAATTGACTGACAAAGAAAAAAATATAAATGGCGGAAATAACTCAAAAACTTGTTTACATCAATTCTACTATAATAAGCAATTGGTTCCGCTTTTGTATAAATTTATTTAAAAAAAAGTTAACTATAATATTTCGCACTAAATACGCTAAAATAATTATTACTAAGGCCGCGTAATGATAATAATAAAACGATTTCTACTAATAATAATTACTCTTTACCTATATACTATTAAGATTATATATTAAGATAAATAAAATCTTTCATATTTATTTCAAAAACAATAGAACACATTTATATATTTTTTGACTTGGAGTCAGAGTTCTAGAAGCAAAGCTAGGTTTTAGAATCCATACAGAAGATATCGTTTAATTTGCATTCTATTCTCACAAATGCCAAAATGAATGAACATAGTCGTGTTTTTAAAATACTTGAATACAAAAAAAAAGATTAATCATCTCTTGACATTAGTATGCTGTATAGAACCGTATTCATTATTCAATATATTCAATTCTGTTTTATATTCCGGAAAACCGGGTAAAAATATTTGGCCTTAAGAAACTTGTAAAGGCTCTGCTATACCAGCAGTGAGGGGCTTAATGTGCAATTGCCTTCTTTTATCACGTTAAGAAAAAGCAGAACATAGACGGTTAGATCATATCGTACGTCATATTTAGCCGTTTTAAAATACTTGTAACATCTTATAAGATATCACGATTTCTAAAAGGGTTTTGTCTATGTTTTTGGTAATTATTATAATAGATTCATTAAGACCAGTAATGAGTATAAACTCAGCCATTATGAATCTACATAAAAAGTGCTTAAAACTCGTTAAAGTGGCAAAGCAAAGTCCACATAAAATAATCTTAAAAAGATTATCCTTTTTGTGTTTCAAGTTAGTCTAAAGATTTTTTGGTTTGTACATTGAATTTCTGAACGCTTGAAGTATTACAGAATAGTTTGACAGCACATTATTGAATAATTAATGATGTTATTTGCCTGATCTATCACCTAATATCAACTGAAATTAACTCGTCTGTCGATGACAGAAATATAAAGAAAATAATAGTATATAATGCTAAATATCTTAGTATTCACAGTTCCAAATACAGCATACCTTTTGTCAGTTTTTCAATAGGTATAATTTATATAATGTTTTTTGTAAGCATTTTAATTCTTGAAACTCCTCTATATCAATAGGAAAGTGTATACAAGCAACAAACCTATTTATTACATTTATACTAATTTTATCATAATAACGTAAAAATAATCATAATATAACGAAAATATAAATTATTGTTCCCATGACTCCTTCCCATATAAGCTAATAATAATTTATTAATATGTATTATACTCTCATTTCTTACACGTAACTATATACAAATTCGTATTTTAATTAATAAAACTGAATTATCGAAATTTTTGTAGTGTTTTAGGCACTATTTAGACAGCCATCAATCTTAATATCTTAATACAAAGCTTTACTTAAATACTAATGTTTATAAAAATTACAATCTACGTGTCAATAGGTAGATAACATTTTTTCTCTAATATTACTCTATGTAGTGTATAGATTACGAGTTACATGTTTAACTGTGCTCTGAATAATATACAGAAGCCAGTATTGTAAAGGCTTTTAAAATTAGCAACTTCAGTTTGGTATATTTGAATATGGTATTTGATATTGACTTATTGCAGAACAAATTTTATTTTTTTGTAAGTTGCTTCATAGAATTGCAACCTTTCAGGGAACTACATCCCATAGATAAAAAATAGAGGAGTATTCTGTGATAAAAAATCATATACTATTTTTTCGGTGTTTATTTAATCATTGTCAGTCAGTCGACTTTCATAAAACGATTTAATTTATGTAACTGTGACCTGTAAATATAGTGTTAGAATTAAAATCAAAACCTTGCATTGCTCTGAAAATAATATAAGAAATAAATTTATTATTATATTATGTTTCCTAATTCTAATATCCCAAACTGCTGTTATATATTTTCGCCTGAATTTGTGTAATATTGTTTAATAGATATACCAAGTCTAGAGTATGTGACAAGTGTAATATGTTGTTTTCAATTATCTTCTATTAGTTCTACTTGTATATGTCTATATATCTTTCAAATACTTGTCATCGAATTTGCGTATAATATACGGTTTGATTATTCAGAACATTATATTACTGCGTGAGCGTTTTAAAGTATATTAACAAACATTTATTGTTAATAAGATTGCTAACTAACAATTTATAAAGTAAAGATAGTTTGTTACCGAATTCCGAAACGTTTATCAATCATGTCTTGTACGTTTAGATATAGGCTTTAGTGTCAATTTAACTATTAAAAAACGTCGCAGTATTCGGTGACTAATCATATAATTTACATTTCAATTTATAAAATTATTTGTTCCTCAAAGGTAAAATATGAATTGTGTTCTAATTAATACACAAATGCTGATAGTGTTTTCAAAATATCGTCTAATGTTGGCTAATGTGTCTATAAATAAAGCATCTTGTAAAAGCACAGTAGCTCGTCCTTCCGTTACACACTATCTATATATCACTAAACAGTCTCACACATCCGAAACTGGGAACAGCGACGACTACGGCTAACCTGTCTCGCTCCGGTCCGTCCGGGGTAAACATTTCACTGTCATTTAGCACTTATGAACACGTCCATTATAAATATAAGTAAAAAATTTGACAGAAAGTCACGGTAAAGTCATCGAAATATAACGTGAAACAATTTACCCGATGGCCTCGTTGGGGCGTGGTAATAAAAACAGGGGGTCAGAGGAGGGCGCCGAGTTCCGTCGAGTTCAGCACAGGAGTTCGGAGTTGGAGGGCGGTACTCAGCTGGGCAAGGGCGGCCGAGGAGCGGGGCTCGTCTGAGGTGCAGGTGAAGGCGCAGCTGCACTCTCTGGAGCAGAGTGCGCGCGCGTCGTTGGCTGTAGTATAGGGCTCGGTGGCCATGGATGTGTAGCTGTGGGTATTGTTCTGAAAGCAATTGCAACAGTCCGTGTGTATCCTACCTTCGTTTATCTAGTATAATATTCATATATACTCGTAACATCCAAAAGTACCACATAGAAAAACTTTGAGATGTATTTTATGACGTATAAAATATGGTAGATATACCTGGCATATGGAGAAATATTAGCCGCTGGGGGCGTTGGCACGGCTGCTGCATCGGGATGCAAGAAGTTTCGTCTCTGCTCAGATCTGTCCCAACACTGTTGTAAACACCTTGCCATCATATCTGGTAAACTGTTTACTTGTTCCTGCAAATATTATTCTACTATTATATCAACTCTTACTTAAATATATTATTGTTTGTAGCATTAGTTACTTTATTAAAGAGATCTCGACTTATCTCGTATTGTTAAATATCAGTAACCATATGAACTTGAAAGATTGTCTTTCAGGATTTAGTTCTATTTCGGTGTGTTTAGTGTTTAAGGATTAGCTGGCGACCGTCTTTCGCTACTTTTACTATTTTAGTATTTTATTAATACATATATATTACTGCTACATTTACTAACCTGTAGTGTAGTTAATTTTTCTTCTAAACTAGTCAATCTTTCTTCTATACTGTCCTGTCTTGAGCTCATATCTGATACGATCTCGTAAACAGTATTCTGCGTCTGTAACAAGAAGGGGTCCTACTATCAATCGCATTGCAGCTCATCATAGACAGTAATAATCGTATTCACTTGTCAAGTGTTCATTGTGTTGAGTATGTATAGTGTGTATAACCGCCGTTTTGTGATACGCATCGCACTTAGCATCAGAAGTCTTATTTACAAAAACCGGTGAAGGAAGATAAAAAAATATCTTGCATGTAAACGAAACCTTGAATAAAAAGTACATAAATTTATGTGCTTTATATATTTCTTACAATTTTCAAATATTATTTTTAACTCACTGTCGTCATATTTACTAATATTATAAAGCTTAAGAGTGTATTTGTGTCTTTGTTTGAACGCGCTAATCTTAGGAACAGCTAGTCCAATTTGAAAAAATTCTTTCAGTTTTGAATAATATATTTGATCATATATTTTTAAAAAAAATTAGGATCCATACTAAAAGTCCAATAATGTAACCTAAAATATAAAAATCGAAATGATCGCGAGCGAAGCCGCTGGCAGAAGCTTAGCTAGTAAAACGATTTATGACAGTTTAATTATAAAAAAGACGGCTAAAGTAACTCATTTTATGAGAAAATAACACGTTTGCAGTGTGCCTAAAGTAAACGATATTTATCACCAGACCAGCGAACTACTTATAAATATACGATGCAAAAATTTAAAACTTGGATAATATAGCAAGAAGGACAACATTTTATTTCGGATAAGTAAAACTATTAATAGAAGTGTTAGTATCGTATGAATGTAAAAATGTCTTGATTATGGTAATATATTACAACTGAGTAAATTTCTAACTATAACCATGCAAGCTTTTTATCTAATTTATTTAAAGCAGGTCCATGCGCGGAGCTGTTATGAATGAAGATGCTAAAATATGAATCTAAATATTGGTATTAGCAGTAATAGTTAACAAAGAGAATCATTTAACTACATCATACCTATAACATTAAATGATTTGAGATCTATTTATATACTTTAGGGTTTAAGAATGGCATCTAAAACCTCTGAATTATAAACATGTCGTCGACTTCGAGGGCGAAATTATGTAAGGTTGGGTAGAGATTATTTTCGACATTAATCAATCAGATTATACGGTACGTAAAAATTGCATTCAGAGAAAGTACTAAATGTGCTATCTAGTTGTCTAAATGGATGTGTAAAGGAGTAGCAATTGCTAGCTATATTAAATATATCCAGATTTTGAATTACCTTCGCCATATCCGTGATTGTATTGGCGTTATCCATTAACTTCCTCTGATCCATTTTAACCTTTCTTAACCTGCAAATAAACTTATGTTCATTAGTTGATATAATTTTATATTTTAACGATACTTATTTGTTCTCCTAGCAGACTTAGTTAACGAAAAATATTTAAATTTATTTACTTAAGTCGAAATATTCTATTGAAATATTCGTCATAATAGGCTTTCCTATAAGGATTATATATGTCTTTCAAATAATCTTACTTACGCATAAATAGCTAATAAAAATTTCCTCTGATGCGTCCTTACACGACCTGGGTGTACCCTTTTCACAAGTCTTGTATGTTTGTATATTAACCAAGTTTCTCTTAACACATTGGCCGCTGCGTTTTTCAGCTGAAATTTTATAAGGCAATTGCGTTACGATCGTGTGAAGAAAGCGCTCTGGTCTTGTTATTAGTTAAGTAACGCTAAACTTAAAATAGTTATATTGTTAATAGTCTACTTGTCTAAAACATTCCTAATTATTCTTAAAAGTTTATTAGTGTTAATATTCTTGCTATTGTCTAAACTAATGATTAAGTGTATGCTAACTAGCCTAATGTTAAAATCTACATTGTTATATTAAACAGCTCCTGAATCTTAATACAAAATACATTCACATTCATACCCGATATGCTTTTGAAGACATTAATTTAAAAAAAAAGTTAATTGACAATCATGTTATTATACAACCAAAACTAACTTATGATTTGTTTTAAACGCTGTTAAAAATTCTCACACAATTTAAAATTCGCCTTACCTGATTCTGAGTTCGTTTGTCATAATAAACTTTACCTTTTTTGTGAGTTGTGTTTCCATCATGAAGTTATGCACATGTTTCTCCGCTCTAGTTAATTCTAATTTTCTTGAAGCAACGGTCACTAATAAGGCTGTACATCCTGCCCCCTGTTAATTAGATTACAATGATTGTGATGAACCGACATCAATACAATACTTACTCTTTTAGTAAGTTGTGTGTCCATCATGAAGTTATGAACGTGCTTCTCAGCTCTAGTTAATTCTAATTTTCTTGAAACAACCGCGACTAATAACGCAGTGCATCCAGCTCCCTGTTAAGTGAATACCTTAATGTAAAATGCAAGCGAATGTGTAAGAAGCATTCAAGATCCCTCATTCCTTAACACATTCAGTGCCGTAATGTTGGCAGCGCGAGGCGGAAGGCGGCCATTACAATGATGTCGCTCATTCAGATCCAAGCCTGCAGTTGCTATGTTTATAGCATTTATTACTTCTGTTAAAAGGTTATACTAGGTTAGTAGGCTAACGTAATTAGACATTACAATTTAATATCAAAAACAAGCATGGGGTTATTGATATTTTAAGATCATGAAAGCATGGATAGTTTTTGTCATGTTAACAAGACAACTATTAAAGAAGACAAAAGGCATTGAATGTGTTAAACGAAAATGCGTTATTGAGGCTAGTAACGAAAATAAAATTATTTATTAGCTATGTCATTTAATTTTAACGCGAGGATAATAGACACAATTTTGTCAGAAGATCTAAACATGCAAGAATATAAAATTATGTAAAGCGTAAAATAAAAATTAATTTAAAATATTTGTTTGTTTATTTTGCATCGATCACCCTCATTATATATGTTAAATTAGGTATAGTATATTAAACACTTTATTAGATCAAGGATTTTATAATTAATATATTTTATTTTAGTGCTGAATTGAAAATTTTCCTAATGACAAACGTAAAGCATGAAAATATCGTTGTCTATATTAAAAATAAATAACTTTGTATCCTCTGGAGACTTAACGATGTTTCACACTTCTAATTTTGCATAAGAAGAAAGTTTAGTCATGAATTTGTGATTAAATACTTCCAATCCGTGCAATTATATCTATTTGTGCGAATTCACTTAAATTCCATTCGAGATAAGAACTACCACACCGTTTGACAACCCCACATAAATACTATTTGAAGTGCTTTATTTTCACACACTTTATAGAGTTTAAGGAAAAGTGAGCCATTTTAAAAATAAATTTATTGTGCATTTTAGTGAAAAAGTCAAGTGAATAGAGCAAGAGATAGAAAGGAGAAATGAAGCATTCCATACTACTGAATATGTCTAAAAATTAGCTGGCTTTAACAGGGAAATGGACGTTTAATTACTTCAATATATACTATACGATATTTACGTGTAAATCTGCTCAGTTTTAAAATTATTTTTTACATTATACAACGAGTGTGTAATTGTGTATACATTAAATATCATAATATTGCAATATTACATACACTTTCGGCATTATTTTCTGTGAACATATAGTGAACATTTATTACATTGATTATTTGTTCAGTGTCCTTGTACATTTGCTTGTTGGTGTTGACTGACGTGAAAGTAACAGATATCAAACACAAAATCATGTGATCATCAGCACAACCAAATGTCTTCCTTAAGACACGTATGTGTCAGTCAACACATAGCGATTATTTTATTTAGGAAACTTACCATAATACCGGTGCTTACAGCAATACCTCTGCCACAATATGTGTTTGGCACAATGTCACCAAAACCGACGGAGAGAAAAGTAATTGCGATAAGCCACATCGCATTGAGTAGGTTAGCATGCTCTTCATCGTGAAACCTTTCGAAAATAAATGTACAACTCCTTTACTCTGAACGGATATAAACTAGTTTTTTACAAATGAAACGATCCCTTGAATGTGTTCTCCTACCTATAGATGTACGCAAGCTATGAAAGAATTTGACGAAATAAGAAGAAAATTTAAGGATAGAAGGAATAACAACAACCTAGAAGAGTTTGACTTTGATCATTAACACTGATCTGTATGCAATGGCACATAAAATGGCTCACCTTTACCGAAGTAACGTAATATAAATAGACGTGGCAAGATATTGGGCAGAATCATCTTGCTCCATCTAAAGTGTTGTTAAGCTGTCCGTGAATATTTGTATGTTATATTGAGATTGCCTACCACAATTTTATACATACCACCATACCACAGGTGAGAGTAATTCCGCGGCCGCAGTAAGTGTTGGGTACGATATCACCGTAGCCGACACAAAGGAAGGTTATAGCCGTCAGCCACATTGAGTTTAGCAAATTGGCATGGTCTTCATCGTGGAACCTGAGAGCCAAAACGCCCGACAAGAACCACATGATAACCGAATATACAACCAATCAATGTTAATTGTACACAAAACTGACATATTAATTATGGGGCCATTAACATTTTATTGAACGATTCAATATTCAAATCAATTTCGTAAAATCTTTTTCAAAGTTGAGACAAACATCAGCAAATTTTGCATGCCTTTCAACATTGAACAAAAATTTTAACTAAATACATACTAACACGGTTTCGGTTGATACAACGTGCAGTCTAAACATTGAATTGACAGAAAACCAATTACAGATAGCCATGCTGTGAATTACCAATTAGTGATACGGGGTTGTAATAAAAGACATTGAAGAAAGAGCCGTAGCAGTGGGAAGGAAGAGACACAAAGAGAAATATTTTAAAGCCCGCCGAGTCTGATATATGTATCTGATAATATTTGCGCGGTGATTGTGCAGTTTTATGTGATAAAGCTTCAAAAGAGAAAGTACGTTTTAATCAGACCGTTTGTGCAGAGCTGTATTTACTGTATCTTCACAGTAAACATCGACTTTTATAATATAACTTAGTGCTTCTAAAAGCAGATTTTATTAAATAAATCAAGCATTATTTACAACATAGTACGTATTCACCATTGTGCGATAGCAAATATTTTTAAACAGACTCTTGAGTAACAACACCAAAAATATTGCAATAAACAATGAATACTAAATCTAACACATTTAAGATCTATATAGACGATAAATACAACAATTTTCTAACACATGTTTTAAGCTACTTTTGCAAAAATAGTCAAAGTCAAACTCTTGTATCTCATTGCGTTGAATAACCAACTACGATTCTTGAAATTTCAAATAAATATAGGTAAAGAAAACACAGACAGGGATAAGAAGCAAAAACAAATGTTTCCACAACGCCACAATACATAAGCATTACATGCCCTTTTAGGCGATACACCAAATATAAGTTACAACGGACACCGTTCGTACAAACAAATAAGTGTTTCAACTAAATGATGAAAGCCAAAATACTGATGAAGTAATACAATAATGGGTTGCTTTTAATACACTTTAGTGACTAGATGGGACCTTTAATGAGTTTTTTTTATTATCAGTACTTATTATATCTAGATTTATATAATATTGTATTGCACATCGACAATTGTTTTCTTACTAACCTTTCACACTGACGAAGTGTCCAACTTGCGATAATCCATAAAGATACCATGAACACAAGTAAAACTGTACCGGGACATATGGTCATTAGGGTCTTCAATACAAATCTGGCAATTATCAAAGGAAATATTTAAAGTATCAATAAGTTTTATAGCCATTGATGAATTATGCATACATATGACATTACCTAGTATTAAAATTAATTCTGTTCAAGGCTCCTATACTTCTTGAAGAAGCATCTGTAAACAGTTTGCTGTGTAGAAGCATAACCCTGCATATTAGATAAAGGCGAAGGAACATCGGAAGTGACAGCGTGACGTCATATGGTACCTGGAATTATGAAACAACGAAATGATTTGTTAAAACTGACGATGAATAACTAAATTAATATGTCAACTAAACAAAAATACAACTTATATTTAAAAGAAATCGTAACACATAAACATACGAAATCGAAACATTATTTTAACTTTTTATTAATTTTTTAAAATCACGACACAACTCTGCAGTTTTATAAATCTCACATCACCACGTTGAAAAATGGCGTTAGTAACATATTTATACGTTAAAATAATATGATCTTAAACAATGTTTAGCCTATGTTAATAAGGGTAGCTATAGATTTGCACGTTTTTTTAATCATCACCTTCTAACCTATTTTAAATTACGTTTTATAAATTTACACTTGTGTTATTCTTTGCTAAGTTTCCTTTATTAAAAGTTAGGAGAAGTTTACGACTAGTTCACAGTTTTTTTTACATAATGTGAATGTCTTTACGTATTTCAGAGATTCTTAACATGTCGAAAACTAACCATAACGTATCATAGATACGACATTTTTTTTTTTTTTGGGGGACGTCGCGTTTTTAGCCCGGTGGCTATAAAAACTAACCGGTAGATACGACATACAACCGTCAGACTCACTTCAAGATAGGTAAATAAATGTTACAGCAGATAACACATTTATAGTTATAGTTGAATGAAGCTTTTCATTTAATTTTTTAGTATTCAGAAATTTTGTATTATATATTATTACAAAACAAGCAAATCTACTGGCAACCTTATGTATTAAAAAAACAATGTTTCATCCATAAGTTATAGGAATATTGGAATAGATATTTTATCCCATAGTAACATAAACCTCACTCAAATCAAAATGGTATGTGCAACTGAGGTTACTCACAAATCTGGCGCTATGGGACATCAACACAGCGTATACAAGGGTATACAAACAAAGCTACCATGCTTGATAAAACCACAAACATTGCTTCCAACACAAAAATACAGACCTGAATTTGCTTGTACATTGTGCCCTAGACAGAAATTTAAAATAAATATTAGAAAATAAAATGTAAAATATAGCAACAAATAGAAACATTTATAACTCCTTATATAACATGTAAACACTAAAATATTTGCAAATAAAGATTATATAAAAAACGTAAGACCATTTTTTCTTGATCAATCAAATTGAGATTAAATCTAGTTAAATTAAATTTACATTTGTAGATTCAATTCTAATTCGTAAAAACTTGGAACAAAAGCATACATATATCGTTTTAAAGTTATACATAAGTATTAAAGCCTAAATAGGTTTATCTTTTAAAGCAATTCAGTCACCATATTACAGAGATGTCATTTTTATATCATCGTTCTATAACTTCTAGGTGTTTTTGACTCTTCGATATAAAGCCTCGTTTAATATTTTACATTTTCAGGTATATAAACTGTCTTCATCTTTTTAATCATCTTTAAAGGTACATGTTTGTAGTGGGTTAAACAACCAATTCCAATCATGTTTGTCGATATTTTTTTTCTATAATTATATTCGTTTTTTTAAAGATGGTAATAGATTATGGTGTTCGAGGAATAAATTTTTATGTAGATGCTTACAACTTCAACGCCAATAACACCTCCTTTGTTTGCCAACTTGGTCGTCCAGGTAAAGGTGTACTGTCCCGGTATAGGATGGACGGCACAGATGCTCAATTCCAAGCCAATTTGTGCTATCCTCTGCCAAGTCATCGCTATCCGCCAATCGTCAGCGCAGTTGTCTATCATAAATAACTGGAAATTATAAATTCAAATATCAATAATAGTTTTTAAATTGCCTCAAAGCAGAAGAATTAAATGTCATAGAATTTCTTAATAAGAAATTTTTTACAAATTGTTAATAAGAAAGAATGTAAAGTCAAATTCGTATAATTTTTTCTTAAAACAATTTAAAAATCACGTTATAATTTTACATAAAAATTGAAAAAAAAGAACAATTTCAATTTAATTAATGTTTATACACAGATGTAGCTTAAAGATAAGACTTAACAAATAGCCTGATATTAATAAAATATGTTTTGTTATAATATTTTCTACGAAGTATATTCTTACTAGAGTAACAATGATAATATTTATAATATAGGTATATATATAGCAGAGAAAAACGATTACGTTATAAAACATTTATATTTCCACTATTAGTTGTAAGGCTCTACAATAAGCTTTATGTGTAGGTATAAAAAACTTTGTTGTAGTCTAAATACATTTTTGGTCTAACTTCAAAATTATCTTGCAACTTCGGCAGTATATCTTTTTAGATAAAAAAAATCAAGGCAAACAAACATATTTAGGTTATAGTTTTTTGGTGATTTTTTATTGCTGTTGTGTAGAATAAGTAAATCACTTACCTGTACTTCTAAGGCGTGATACGCGACGATTAGGCCAAGTAAGATCACAGTTGACATTGATATAAGCGTTTTCAGAGCTTGAGAATATATTGAAGCCTGGAAAAATTAGATTTTATAAAATAATTTTGTCTATTATTATATGTTATTTTGCGGTTTTCCACTTTAAAAACATATTACTATATAATAATTCTGTTTATTGCATTTCTGTCCTCAGTAAATTTAAGAAAAAATTGAACGCTTATTAATATCTGTTGATTTAAACGATTATAGCTTTATATATAATTTTCATTATGTACTTAAGTTTTCCTTAAGTTGGAAATAAATAAAAATGCAGAAAATACTACAATATTCACACTAAGGATGGTTTGTAGAAGTAAAAGTGTCAAAAATGTATTCTCACCTTACTATATACACCAGCGCTAGATAGTTCATTTTCTATAACCATAATTATTATTCCAAACATTCCCATTACTAACGCGTAATCGCTTATTCTTTTTCTCTTTTCAAATAACGCCTTTCTTCTACCTAACCTGAAATATAAATAATACACTTTTAATTTTAGTTTCATTAATAACTTTAAAAGCTTTCTTAATTCTTAATTAAACTTTTAGTACTAATACGAAGCTTAAAATTGTTCTTTTCGTAAATAAATTTTTATTACCACCATTAGGGACCTTAACATTTGTTTATAATAGAGCCTTCAATATTCGTAGTGTTACTCGTATTTCATCAATTACTGATAGATCATCAAAGTCCATCGTGTTCTATCAATAAAGCTTATCTGCGTATACTAAGCGGTGGCACGAACTCTATTCCGCACTGAATTAATTTGTCAGCCATTTGATACTTTCGATAAATCTGACATCCAATATCCTATAAATATTGCTAAAAGCAATTTTATGGGCAGTATTGTAACTGTATTTAGTAACATCAGCGCGTTTCTATAATCTATATAAATTAATATACTTATGTGATATAAAATTTGTATTACTAGCCATATAAAATATTTGGAAGTTGCTTTTAACCTAGGTTAAACATTGTGTTAGAATAAAACTATTTATAATCTTATATGTTGCTAGGTTTTAGTTGCGGTTTCGCTCGTGTTAATGTCTATTTTGTCAACCATTTCTAGTTGTCTATTATTTTATTTTTGCACTATTCTTTTCCACTAGTTTCCGTTCTTTTAATTTGAGCAAAGTTTATACAACATAATTATGATAAACATAAAGTCCCGTCAACGTCAGTTCAGCTGTTTCGGATATTAGCCAAAACAAATAGACTAACAAAAACAATTTTATAAAGTATGTTAAACTTATAATATATATATGCATTTAGTATATATCTGAAATTTTACTTGTATTTAATTATGAAGGTATTAAGATACTACAATTATTTTGGCGTAAAAACGGACTAAATTGTTCATCAAAACGAATGTTTAATAAAGACATACAACCTAGTTGACATATTTGAATAAATAATTAACTAAAGTTGGTGTTGAAAGTGGTTTAATCAATACATCGCCGATGCAAGTTATTTCCGTTCGAGGCTAGTTCTAGAAATGCAACTCCAACCTGATACGAGTATTTTTAAACAGAGATCTTTTCTTAAAAACAAGACTTTAGGCGCACTGGATTATAAAATCGGGTCATTAAAATCCGTTGCTGTAACGTCTTGTTATGAGAAGTTGGACTAGAGCCAGGATCTTTTCCTTAAATATTTCTATCGTAGAATTTGCATTC
>JAOSYY010000009.1:10326369-10340213 GCA_025727935.1 Hebomoia glaucippe | reverse complement strand
CATCATTTACTTTTAAAATTGGCCGTATAAATATGATGTTAGTGAAACCGGAGAGCATCATTGGTTCCTCAAAAAACATTATATATATTTGAACAAATTTAGCGGCATGGATATTTTCTAATGAATAAAAGAAGACATCCTAACTCAACTTCTATACCGATTAAGGTTACTATTCAATGTGACAAAACTTAAAATGTATTTTTAAGACTTTTCAAACGACTTACCTTCAAAAATTAAATATTACCAAAGCACACATATAAGTCTCAATCATCACTTGAAATACGGCGCTTAAGACTTCTAGTTATTTTTCGTTTTGAAATAAAACTTTGTATATACGTTTTAGGTAATGTATGTGGATCGGATGAAAATACAATAATGTATGATATAATATTACAGTCAGCATCTACAGAGCGTTTTATAACTTTTCAAATAGCCTAGTTATACACAGATACAATCACGCGTTCATCCCGTAGGCGTAGGCAAAGATTACAGCTTTCCACTTGCTACGATCCTGCCTAACTCCTTTCGCAACATCTATTTCCAGAAATGCTTTTATACAAACTCGTCGTCTGAGCTTACTAAATATTCACATGAAATAGCGTTTTTAATTTGAGGCGATTATCATATCAGAATCACTAAAATGTTAGTCGTTCTGTCGATAATTCATATGAAGGCATCAATTTATATGACCAAGTATCTCTAAGCTATTATCTAATTGAAATTCATAGTGCGATTCCAGTACTATGTTATAGTAATGTTCAAATAAGGGTTATTAGGTGGTTTAGAGATAACGTTCACAGTGCAACTGGAATTATAAACACAATTTAATTACCATACAATCTACTTAACATGTACATCTGATAATAAGGTATATAAATATTATTTAATTTACAAATTTAATATTTATTTTTTATTACGGTAATTAAATAATTGACTACAAATTCCTGATTTAAATACTCTTTGAATAAGATTTTTTAATTTTTTTTTTTTAAAGATTTATATAGGGATTACTAATGGTAAGTTATCCACTAATAACATTTTTTTTGTGATGATTTGAGAGATTTGTTAATGTACATATACACCGATAAGTGATACCATAATAATATAAATTGATATAATGAGAGAATATTATATTAAAATTTAGTAATAATAATTTATGTTTGTGGTTGTCGGTTTGCCGAGATAATTGTTATTGGAAACGTCTGCATTGTACAATCATATTAATTATTTTTCAAATTTCGCATTATTATTTCATATTTAAAGGGTGTATTTAAATGTATTTGTAATAGAAGATATATCTAGCGGTTTAAAAGGTAGAAAGAGTTTCCAAAAGTGTAATAATAATAATTAAAATGTCTATAAGTCCAATTAAAAAATATACATTTCGTATGTGCCACAAAAAATTGTGAAAAAATTTTCTTCTAAGTATTTAAGTACGAAATAAAAGAGATCACTCCGCCACAAGTTATAACCTGAAACGTAAAAAATGTAAACGCGAATAAAAGTTATGAAGTTCAATAAAAGTCGCATAAAGTAGATAACGCGCAAGTTGTTACACATTGTAACGTTGAAAACAAGTGAACCTGAAGTAGACGAGACATCGATATACAGAATACATCTAATTAAAATTATGTTCGTCTTTTTATATATCAGTGACGGATGCGATATTTAGATTAGTTGATGATACGATACTGTCAAGTTTAAAATTTTGAGGATAGTTATCAGATATTCACCACTATTTAGTAATTTGGTAAACTAATAATAACGCCATGATTTATTATCGATTACTTCTTTATCCACACTAAACTTTAATATATTGTAGATAATGATAGATGGAAAAGTCGTGACGTGCTGTGCGCGTTTTGATTTCAGTCTGTGAATTTACGAATACACGAAATAAAAATAAATAAGACTGGCATTTTAAAGTCACTAAAAACTAGCAAATGTTGCAATATCTCTTAAGTCTACTGGGCTTAAAGGTGTCCATGGGCGACAGCAATCGAAATACTAATTCTATATAAATACAATAGAAAACTATACTTTATAAATATCTAAATGGCAATGGTAACCGTATCAAAATCTGTTGATCGTTAAATTGACAACAGTCGCAACAGTGACACATATATATATATATATATAGACAGAGAGAGTATAGCATTTACTAAAAAAATAAATTTTACAATAATTTTCATTACTTGTAAAATTTTATTTTAATTATAATTTTCTTTTATTCTTTCTTTATCTATTCGTATACGTTTCATATGATGTTCGTGTTTTAAAATCTAAGGAAACATAGCTTAATAACGTTGTCTTAAAACAGAATGGATACAGTACATCGAACCCCTCTTGGCGCCAGCAAGTCTGCTCTTTCCGACAATAAGGCCATAGATTATTCAGCAGAGGTGTTTCCGTAGACAACTTAATATTTTAACAAAATTTTTAGTTTAGGTACTATCTATAAGGTACGCTATCGTCTGGATAGCGTGGTAGACAATTAATTATGTTGCTTTAATTTTATTGTTAGTTTAGTAGCTTAGGTTTTGCCACTTTTCGAGCGTACCGCTACATATATAATAAGAAAAATGACTACAAATAACATAGATTTCATTATTTCGCTAAAAATGCCTTTGTTTATTATTTTTTTTTAATCTGGATAACAAACTATCTTTTTTATTTTTTATGAAGGACGTTCGCGTTTTTAGCCTATTGGCTATTAAAACTAACCGGACGTTAACACTATCATGCAAATCTCGGAAGCTATATAGCGTTAAACAAATCATCGTTAAGTAAGTTCCATGCTGTATCTTTCAATATGTGAAATAATAATTTATATACCAACTATTTATTACGTCTATAACTGCAAACTTATGCAATTAAATTCAATAAAACTGAGTCCTCTTAAGGTTATATTGACCATGATAAAGAGATGGCTACGTGTGAAACGCGATCACACCATGTGAAGTGCTATAAGAAATTTACGATCCAATTATTATATACAGGGTTTATATCAAAGTGTGGCTGTATATTTTCAGTTAGTATCAATATTATATATTATACATTTAGTTTAATACACCTTGTCGTAACTAAATATTTTTGTCTCTGGTTTGATATCTCGAGAATTAACTGTGGTTAAATGCTATTTGTAAAACAATGTTTACTCTGCTTTTATCACATGCGATGTAGCATGTGGCAGAAAAATGTTATTTGTATCGAGAACTGTACGAGCATGGATTTGAATATAACAAACTATTGATCTATACAAGTATATATAAATCTTATTTTGACATAAAATTTATCTTTACTCTTAATCAATTTAGTAATTATTAACTCGGAGCCCGTGCAAATGATCTATCAGAATTAGCAGGTATAATAGAGATGAATATATGAATTTTACAATACAAAATGCTAATGCAATACGTACTACAGATATCTATGCAGTACTCTAATTAATGAGAACCCATATCTTTGGCACAATTCGGGACTTTTTATGGGCAATTGAGAGGAGCAAAGCCACATTTTATATTAAAAGTATTTCACGAGATTGTCTTGTTTGTCTCCAGTTTATTACTCACGTTTGTATATTATCTAAGCTGATTGGTATATAAAGTCCTACCATACTGCTTTATACGATGCAATACGAGATATTTACCCATTAAATTATTGTGTGTGTCAATAGTAGTTTTGAATAATATTGAGAAATTAAAAATTAATATATTATATAATACGATAATTATAATAAAAAATATTTATATTTGAATAAAATGTATATATTTGACAATAAATCTTAATAATTTCATTAATTCATCTTAAACGGTCGATTTCTAATCAAAAATACTGAAAAATAATTGTTGTTAAAATTAATATCAGAAAAAAACCGTTTGGGAGATTTATTTTGCAAAGTGACAATTAAAAAAAAACGTCCTGGTATATACAAAAAATATTTTCATAATCAAGTGGTAAATGGGAGGAAACTTGTTATTTCATTATCTTACCCAACTATTTATGGATATTTTGTATATTTTGCTTTTATATGAACATTACGCGAAAAAGCCACTTTATATGCATTATTAAAAGCTTTCAAAACACGTTTTCAAGTTTTACAAAGATTGCTTTTAAGAATGGTTAACAGAAAAATAACTAAGCAATTTCAAGAGAACGCGGCGGCGGTGAAAATTATTGTACTGTATTATTTAATACTTTTCTGCCTGCTTTTCAAATGAGTGCTGAACGATGTGAAAAAAAATACGTCAGAATAATTCTTAAAGCATAAAATGATTGCATAAACATTTTTACATTAAAAAAAACCTTTTCCAAAACGATTTATATACGGGTACACAATTATTTGTGTGCATCACGCAGAGTTTTCCTCGTTTTTAACACGCTTTTATAAGCTTTACATGTAACAAACACTGTAATAAAATCTTGCAAGTAAATTTTAACCTACTTTGAATTCTGGTATCGAATTCAACTTTTGTTTGTAGTTATAGGGAGTTTGAAAGGCCATATAATGCTTTTATTATGGAGTCTCTTGGCTAAAACATGTCTTATAGTTCATTTTGAACATAACCTTCTTCTTGGTTGGGGTAGATAGAGAGGAGCTTTTATATATATAAATAAGTTAGCCAAAAGGATTAAGAAAGTCACTACTTTAGAGAAAGCTCAAATTTCAAGACGAAATATTAGGAATTATTGAAAATAATCAATAAAATGTTGAAATGCGTAAGTTGTTTTACAAAACGTCGCCCACGATACTGTAATGCTGAAACAATATACAACGAAAGCACTATTACGTTTAACAGCATGAGAGAATACAAGCGTACTGGCTTGGTCTGACAAGTAATTAGCTGTTATTGCACATGTAAATGTCAAACAAGCTAACTCTAACTACTTTCTTACACAATTACTCATTTTCTGAAAATTTCTTCGAAGCTATCATTAGCATGTCACGACAAGTTATCAATAATTCTCTTATTTGCGTCTGCGTGGTCAGAAAATATAGGTCGAAAGAAGTAATGGGTAAATAAATGTTTCTAAGCCACAAACGTACAAATAGTAGACTGATGTAGGACGAGCGTAATTTTTAAATGAGCGTGATAAACAATTTCTATCAAATATTGAAATTTAATCAATACTACATTCTTGTATGTAAAAGTGTAGTTATATTAAAAATCTCTAAATTAAAAATAGAACTACATTTTTAAGTCGACTTTCGCTATGCAAGCATATGAAAAGACCTTAAAAAAATTGACTTACACGAAGTCAATATGTAAATTTTACGAATAAAAAGTATGTGCCTCGTTTCGACTGTAGAATATTATTAGTTCGGTATTAACGTATTAACAATGTATTTTTTATATTTTCATCGATAATTTTATTTAATACATAAAAATGACAAAATCTGACTACGAGTATTTATTTCACTAATTATTATTTTACCTATGCAGATGTAAGGTACGTTGGACTGTTACCTGAGATATTTTAATACAACTAAAGTGGTACTCACGGATATATCATGACATTTAATTCATACCTTTATCACAGGACATCTGAATTTTTAATTCAAGCATTCGTTACGTGCTTAATCTGTTGTTCGTGCCCCTTATATCTACGAATGGTGGTTCATTATTAGGCGACATTTTCATATTCTTTTTAATATTTTATTCCGGGAAATGTCTATAATTATGTATTGGTTACTAAGTTTTATTCAATAATATATTTTAATAAATGAATTACTTATCATAGTTTAGGGTGGTTGAATTGATTATTCATTGCGAATTACCTTTTTTATGGTAAAGGTAATGTCTATTCTATATCATTGTCACCGGAACCAATTTATGATTTACTAAAGATATCATGTTATTAGGAATAAATTATTAACGGAATCTGAACTAGCGATTGATGGAAAGTATACGGTTACAACATAAAAAACCTTTGCCCTTTATTAGAAATATAACATCACTTGATCTCGGTACGTATTACATATATAGTGAAAAAACATAAAATATAGTGTTTGTCTAGCTGCCGAAAGAAAAGGGTAAATATGTCGGTGACAGGAGGAAAACTATCCTCTCGGGATTGAGACCTTTGTGTCGAATTGGCGGAAGATGAAAAAATACTTTCATCCAGTGTAGAGTTGAATATTGCAATTCCTGTTCCTTTTTTATCCAGTTCAAGAAAGAGTATTATGATTTTCATAAGTAGCTTGTAGTATATTTTGATTGAGATATGACTATAATCAGTAAAGCGATATCTTAGTTACTTTTTTCGTAACATCTAGTATTTTAAAGGCACTGTTATTACCTTGCTATCAGTTTATCGTTATAAATTTACTTTTAATCACTTTTAACTAACATATAATGTAAGAAAATACTCATACTTTTTTTTTAATGAAACTGTATGATTATGAAATTGATTTGGTGGGCAAACCAACTAAGATCTATCTTTTAAAATACTTACACAATTTTTGTAATTGAATATTATAATTACAGACAAAGTCGACGCTTTAATGTTATCATTCATGTTTAGATAACGCTAGGTTTCATTCATAGACGTAGATTTGGATCACGATTGTTAATTGTACACCGAAGCCTCATTTGTGTTGAGACCGAACACTGATATTAATGGACGGCACTCTACTACGAAAATTCAAATTCTATCTTTCAAATGAGTATATTGATTTGTAGTTTATATATTGATAATAGACATTTAATATATAAATAAGATTTATTTATTCATGAACACTGATCTCCAAAGTTGCTCCAACGATTTAATGAAATTGAATGAATGTCTATTATTTCATTTAGACTATTATCAATATTGAAGACGTATGACGTTAAGACTTACAAGAATATATTTTTTTAATATTTTCGTTCAGGGAATGCATACAAAATGTGTTAATATAATTCTCTCCGTAATCGTATGCGTAGTGTAAGGTTGATTACATAAAATAATTAGTAATCTAAAAAGTTCGCTTACACGGTGTGCTTACGTGCAGACATACAATTTTAGCATCGATTTTTCATACCCAACCTCAGCGAATATGAAGTAAATTATAACTACTCTAATATAATTAGCAGTTACCTCTATTTAATATAGGACAATATTTTTCTCATTTTTTTAATAACCTTGTAAAGCGTAAATTAAATAATTATTTTTCTTCAAGTTCTGAATTTATTTTTAAAATAATACGTACTTTATATTCGTTTGGGCGTTTAGGTAATTAAAAGTTTAATCATTTGTATAAAGTACGTAGGATAAATTAAAAGTGTTTTATATTCTTTAAAAGGAAAGAGCTTTAAGAACTCTGTAAACAATAAAATAAAATTGGTCTTAACTTGATAAGCGATTGGGGATTTTATTAAAGGTCTTATAAGGGTGAGCGTTAGCTTTAAGAAAACCATTTTAAAAGGTGAGAGATGGATTTTTTATAAAAATGTAATGTAATTATTGATAATAATATTATTCCTTTATAATATCTAGTTGGAGTAAGAGTATTTATACCGTTTACGGAAAATTTTTTCATACTTTAAAATTAAAAATAATATAAATTTACATTCACGTTACTGAAAAAAATAATTTGTTAATGCAATTTAGTTGGTTTTTATTTAAATATATCAAAAGTAAATTAACTGATGAATAATTAATTGAGTAAAATTTTAGGTTCTAAAAATATAACCTGACTTATGATAATTTAATAAAAATAGGGAGGCAATTATTCCGAACGATTGTTGGACCCGCTTTAAATTGCAGTTGAAAACCACCTTCCACTATACAAAATTGTACTTCTGCGGTTGACAAAATAACTAGATAGACACATGTATAGAAATTGGTCCTTAAACACTTTATAAGTTATTGTATAACCTCATAATTACTTTTTAATAACGAATTCCTTTGATACTTAATACATATATTTCTGGTCAATTATGACTGATATAAGTGGCGTTTTATACACCATTCGATATAGAACGAAGATTTTCTTTTGTGTAATGACAAAACTATAATTTTAATTTTATTAATTTTGACTAGATGTGTTAAGGATTAGAATTAGGCTTTGAAGTGCTCCGAGACGCTTCGCTCACCAGACGAAATTCTAATTGCGTTATTAAGGTTCCACTTTAATGACGACATTGCCTGTTTTTATTAGACTATTTGAATTGATAGTTAGCTTAAAACACCATCTATTAGCAAGAGTAAAGTACAAACTGTAAATGGAACATTATTTAATTTAAAAAATAAAACACGTTTTTAATAAAAATAAGTTTTGTTATCCTATTTTTTTGTTAATTCCGATAAAAATTGCTTTTTAAAGTTATTATGTGTAACATCAAAGAAGTTTTGAACCTGTATTTTAAATAATAATCGTATTCTGCCATAAATCATACATATGTAAATGACATTACAGCTTATGGATCATAAATTTTACCTACAGAAGGGACCGCTTCCAATACAATTAAATGGAGAATTTTATAAACACATAAATTAACTGACGATTTAAATGATAAAAGGTGCTTCCGCGCTGCTCATCTACAAGCATTCAAGCGAAAAGGATTTTTTATAGAAATATTTTGTACCCAGCGACGAAGATTTATATTACAGTCATTGCAGATGCAGCTCGGCATTAGGTATATCCATAAAACTTATTTAAAACTGACCACTAAAATCTAATACACTAATCTAGAACCACTAAATAAGGATGCACTAATCTGTAGCTAATTATTTTACATATTAAAAAACGTCACGTTACTATTTTCGCTGGTTTTGACAGCCGGCGGTGTCAACATAGCAGTTTGCGGTCCATTTATGCGTTACACTGAGGAATGTAAGGTGGTCGTATTGGATGGAATATTAATTTAAATTTCGAATAATTTTACTCAATGACTATTTACAGATTGGGGTGTAACACGATAGTATCCCCTAACGCGGCGCGGTTTCAACTGAATCACCCTCAATTCGATGCCTCCGCCCAACATACAGCGCTTGCTCGCCCACCTCCGAAAGGAAATTTGAATCTTGCGAGTCTCGCAATAAACTTCAATTTTCACTAACAGGATGGGGTGAAGAAGATTCGTGCTACGTCCCCATAAGCGGCCAATACGCATGTCCACGACAACGTATAATGTAGAGAAATTCGTACAGAGAACATTGTTTCCTTGTACATTCGGATTTTTAGAGTTCAAGGGCTTCCAAATATCTGTTTGAGTGGACGTCAAAGAAAATTTGCCTTTTATTAAAGTGATATTTAAATGACGATTCTGTATTTCATTCATGTATATAACTTTTCTGTGCTTCAAAGTCATTAGGTTACCACGGAAGTGTAACTTACCTTTTGAAATATGAAACGGATATTACGGAGAATTTTTAACCAACTATACATACATACAAATACTACTGTTCATTATCGGAAAGGTAGAAAGGGATCGCGTTAGTCTTGATGTGATCATGACATACTTATATTAAACATAGTCGCATTTAAATCTGCGTGTACGGTAACTGTGTACTCGTACAATGAAAAACACTTTTTATCGTGATAATACGTGTACATTAAATACATAAAAGTATATTAAAGTATATATATATATATAAAAGTATTCAATAGATAAAAGTAGTTTCATATTTTATATATTATTGTATGAATTGAATTTGCATCTTTGATACGGTAATTACAACCGAAAAAAATAATCACGCAACCTTAGATTTATTCGAAAAATGAATCAATTTAAATTCAACAGTAGTTGAACGATAAGTCTTTATGACATTATTTTTTCCATCAACTCTTTTCTTTACTTCGGCAATGTCATAAATGCCATTTGTCGCTTCAAATCACTCTTTGTTCGAATTGTCCCACTTTAAAGTCCACTTGAAAGCCTTGAGGACTCAACCAGAGCCATTATCGGATTGCTTTGTAATGTTATTGAAGCGTATGTTGTAACAATTGATTTCAGTGATGACGCAGACATCAGACACTATCCATACAAATAATCTTTGATAAATTGGATACACTAGGGAAAAGCGTTTTCACGCATTTTCTAATGTAAAGTCAGCACCATAAGGGTACCTTCAGCATCAATTTACCTAAAACTGGCTTTAGGACGTTTATTGCAATAATGCACATTTTATTTGTATCGTATATATGATATTTACCGTTTCAACGAATAAGTAGTTCGGATAACAATGCTTTTATACGTTGATATTTTGGAGTACTTCGTAATGATGGAGCCACGAATAAAGGGGGGTCTAAAACGTGGTGTAGTAATATTGAAATGAGTCTGTGTGACGAACTAACGTTTCGGCTTCAAACTATGATTATCCGGTAAAAATAGGTCGTCAATGCATTATTGATGTCCTAAAGCCGAGGTATTAAGTCTGCAACTATCGGAATAACGTTTTAAAATTTTTTACAATATCTTTCATTATTTTTTAGACACAACGTATAAAGCGAAACTTCGAATTAATTAAATAAATTTTAATACTGAAATATTACTTCAAGTAGTTACCTAAAATAATTTTCATGAAAACGTATCTAGCCACCATATGAATCATATTCTACAAAAGGTATAATGTTTTATTACTTCCTCAATCAAAACATTCATGTTCTAAATGATGTTTCCAACTTTTCTTTGATGTGACTTCCAATATTATAATTTAATGAATTTAGTTATAGATTAACGATTACATCAACAGTAAACGTTAGGTATCATTTTATTTGACTAAAATATAAGTCATCGATGGTTTACGTTATTAAAATGACAAACTTCTTAAAGAGGACGAGAACGAATAGATTTTAGTGAAAATTCCTGAGTCCAAAAAACAGAAATGTTGATCATTTTATAACATAGAAACCACTGAAAAAATCCTTCTATTTGTTTTAAAAGCTTACATAAACTTTAAAAAAAGTACCTAAAACGATTGTTAGAAAAAAAATACTTTTTCCAGACTTTAGCACGTTATCGTTATGCCTTAAACTGAACTTTAAGTACATACTCTAGTACTTCTAAAAGTAATTTTACCTAGAAATGGAATTAATAACTGTAAAAAGTATTCAAATATATAGTAAAACCAAATTTAAAGATTATATAAGCTATTAGAGTATATATAACTTAGTTAAAAAACCGTTTTTATCATTTATGAGTAGGATATCAATCCCACTCGTAAGAGATGTGTTATATGTAATGGTTTGGGCAGATATAATGGCAGCTATAATTTCCGCATTCATTTATCATTTAAAAGCGCAGTATTGCACAACGTATTGCCTTTAAAGAATTTTGGCACCATAGACATTATTTACCGAATCGCTTTGTACTACTTCCGTCAATAAAGACAAGGTCAAACATTTCTCCCTAAATATTCTACAATATTCTCGAATATTTCCTTGAGAGAGCAAATTTTCAACATTGACCCAATTTCAATTATTCTCGTTTTCATTAATTTTTCTGCATAATTTTTCTTCGTTTATAAAAAATCTAACATTTAGGAGGATGAAAAATAGATGTTGGCCGATTCTCATAGATACTGGGTAAGCACAAAAAATTTCATCAAAATCGGTCAAGCCGTTTCGGAGGAGTTCGATTACGCACCCCGTGATACGAGAATTTTATATATTAGATAAAGAATTAAAAAAATGAAAAGTATCTTATACGAATGTTGTATTATGGCTTAGTGACATTTGTTATAACAAATTTTACTTTGGATTTACGATGTCAAATATTCTATATAAAATTATTTTATTTAGAGATCACGAAGTCAAGACCCTATTATGGTAGATCACAAATGAATGTTAGATTAAGAATGTTAATTCCATGTGTGGATCCAAAGTCGTGAAATAAATAGCTTTCAATAATATTCAATGAATTAATGACAATTTTTTAATACCCGATGTTCTAATAATCTTCCGCCCATCTTTGAAATTTCAATTTTCCCAATAATATTATCCGCTTAAGTAATTATCGAGTAGATTGATTTTCATGGTATAAAAGGAAAATTTATGTTTTTTTAATATGAAGCTTTATATTTATATTTTATATGTCGGGTATTGAAATAATTGATTTCCTAGTTATCTATAATAATTTCTTATGTTTCAAGATATTTATGAAAAGATTATTTTTGTTTCTCAAACAATAAACACGGGATCAAACACAATTTCTCCACTAACGACTTTTAATTTTCCTGTTGTTGTTATTCTAATTTGGCGACTTAATTATACTCGTCTTGTTATTTTGAAATTCAAAATATATTAGATTATATAATAATAAACCATGAGTAATATTAGGCAAACCCCATTTTTAACATACAATTGTCTTGTAAAGTATAAAAAATTCTGAAAGTCAATATTATTTACTCCATAAATATCGATTCCAATGTCAATTTATATTAACTCAATACCAGTTAACCACTCCATCTACCACGTGATACGTGCGTGTTACATTCAGAACTGACAAATTGACTCGGTAGCACGCGAACTCCTCTTAAGCATGACGTGGAACAAATATATATTTATGATGCTGTTAATCGAAGGCCGATCTAATATTGACTTATGGATTAAAGTTTAAACTGTTTCGGTGTGATCGTATGTAGCGATTTAAAATAAGAACAAAAAATGTAAAACAAACATTTTTAAATGATGTGTGAAAACTGATGTTCATTGATCATGCATGGACATATATATCTTCGCTATACAACTAAACAAGTGAATTTTTTTAATGATGGAAGAATATTATGAAACTTTCTTAGTAGATAAGAATGCGGGTCAAGCAGGCATTAACTCAATGTGCGAGCCATTAGGGTTCTTTTTTTGAATAAGTATCCTCTTGTTATATATATCTCTTAGCTTTTTACTGCTCCATTCCGTTTGCTGGTATTCCGTGAGCTCAATTAAGGCATTTGTTGTTATTACATTAAGAACATATTGCAAGGCCTACAATTTCTTCGACTTTTCCTCAATAACCAAGAACTATTTTCTCTACCGCATTTAAGGAATTGCTATCACAAATAAGTTATATCTATAATAATATAATAGTCACCTGATGATCCAAATTCAATAGCGCTTCACAAAAACTTAAAAATCTTTCTCGAATATTCTTAAAAGTCACCTAAAGTTTTTAACCTGATAATGATGTATACTTTTTCGTCTCATCTATGAGATAAGTGACACATTCTAACGTGTCACTTATCCAGCCTAGCCTATATCAAGTACACCAATAAAACCGAAAAACTAAATACGGCAGTATTTCAAACAGGGATAAAACTCAGCCAACAAAACATTTGAATAGAAGCCAACTGGCAGAAAAAGAAACTCAAAAGCCTGATACTGCTGCCAAACACAAACTAGACAGGTTAAGTTGGACGTAACTTGAAAGAAGATAATGAAAATAGGCGCCTGAAGTTATTTACGAAAGTCTTTGTGAAAGTTCTGAAATTTTTTACGTGCATCGAGATTCTTATGTAACTACAATATTTGATGCTTTACTTATATATAAAAATAATTTGTAACACGAAAAATAAGTTTTTCCTGTTTAAATTATAGATTTTATCTTCATGTCATGATTGTGTTTCATTATTTAACATTAAAAATCATTTTATGGTAGAGATTTTAATAGACACTGTAATTCTAGAATGTGAAGATATAATAGTATTTCGAGATACAACAAAGACTGACACATTGAACAACAGGTAAGACAATATTCATCATAACATTGAATGCTTCATCACTTAGCTCTGGCCGTGATACATCAAGCATTATGATCAAGCTTTTGTTACCTAGCCTATCCCATTTCATGGCACGTTAGAATTATTAAGTTTACCATTGTTCTAAAATATGCGGTAACATGTCGACAAATGTTAGCGAAATG
>JAOSYY010000009.1:10297760-10317646 GCA_025727935.1 Hebomoia glaucippe | reverse complement strand
GTGTGTATGTATGTATGTATGTATGTATGTATGTATAAAAACTGACTTTCTTTAATATTTTAAGGAAAATATTAAGTAACCCAAAACAAAATATTCAGCGTTAAATGTTTAAACCACAATTTTTCCTTTACCTTACGAAAATAACAGGTTAGAAATCTCTTAAGTGCTCCTCAAGCCCAAACTGATGTTAACATAATATTACCGGCGAAAAGGTGTGAAAGTCCAAAAGTAGCTAAGAATTCAAAAGCTCCCCGTCATAAATCTCCTTTTCATTAAATATGTAATGAAGGCGTTTGTACGACACTTTTAAGTAGACTTAAAAAGGTGATTTTGACTCGAACCTTATTCTTTGATTATTAAGATTAAAAAAAAGGGGAAACCCTATATACGCAGTTCTGAAACGTGAGGCAAACATAGTTATATGTTTATCACTGATCCATCACTCTTTTTCATGTTCTTTAGGACTTTTGTTCCCTGTCTAAGCGTAACAAATGTTGTTTTGCTTTCCGGGGTACCTACTAAATCCGATGGTAAACACAGTACTTATACACTTAAATCACAGAGTATCTGAATTTTCAACTTTTTATGAATGTATAAAACAAGTTTGATTTCTCGAGTTAAAAGAAATAGTTAGTACTAAAAACCAAACTGTAACCAAAACTATAAATATAGTCATTTAAAAAACTATCTATTTTTCATTACACCAAATTCTTGGCATCAAGATTCCTGAATAGTTTTTAATATAAAAGGGTAAATAAAACAATAACATAATTGTATATAATGTTTACGTTACCTTAAAATTAATAAATCACACCTCATACGTTCATAAAGTTTATATATTAAACCACTAATAAGCTTCAACTTAACATAATTAATAACTGTGGTAAATGAACCCTATGCTAACGAAGTAACTATGACATTAATTAGACTTAATGAATATATAACTTTTCGTTATTAAAGTTGAGACTGATTTGCGAATAATTTATTGTCATTCCGAGAGTAAAGACCCCATTTTCATAACCGTGAAGTTGAAGGATCAAGGAAAAGTTAGAAATTTTACAGCAGCACCTACAAATTTGTACGTTACTTACAAGAAGTTTTTATTATATGCATTATTTTAATGGTGTAATTAGTTCCATCTGTTTTTCAATTAAACTGAAAAAGATCTATATTAAACAGATTTATTCTGCAAAATCAATATGTAATATATTAATTTTAAAAAAGTTTAATTTACAAAAAAAGTTCGTCTCAAATTAATTTACAACAAATTGTAATATCTTAGTTTCTTAAAGTAATGTTCAACATGTTTTTTTTAATAGTAAGAACCTTATATTTTAGTAACAACACTGTATCAACTCTTACCTCTATCCGAAATATTTCAAAGTATTAAACATAAATATATTTTCTTCTCATATTAGTTTCAAGAAATAATTAAAGATGTCGTTGATACAAAGTCTTCTAACGCAGCTGTATTTTTGGTACTTACCCAATTTGGAATGTAGCACTACGGAAAACAATTTTCTGTCAGAATTACTGACCACTTGTAAGTTAGTTATAAATTCGGCTCCTAATGATGATAGAGTCGGTGTGTTAACTATACCGAATTAATAATTATATTAACCAACGTACACTTGGTCACGATATTTTTTAATATTCTTTAAATAAGTTTGGAAATTATTACGCAATTTTTTTTTTGTTTTTGTTTCCTACTTTAAGCTTATTACAATATTAACTATGCGCCATATAGTTTCACCTCATTTATTTATCCTTAAATACCATGTTACGGGTACAGCGACATCTAAAAATCATACACTTCAACTGTCAATTCTTACTATGAAGACTTTTCCCCCTAGTTCTATACTCGTATACTTAGTACGTACGTTGTAGTTCTTACAATCAATCACAGGTGGCGTGATCAACGATTAAAATAAAAAACTTACATAAGTGATACGTCATTTTTGTATCCAATGCGTTTGCCGGTTTGTATGTAATAAGTGAAACTTTCATTTTAAGGCTTTAGTTCATAATTTTCTGAATGCTTAAAGTAAACATTAAATAGGCAAAAGTACGTCAATAAATGATGATGATGTCTGAGTTATCTACGATTAAATGACTTCCTGTTGATTATTGATTACTATAAAAAATTGTAATACGATTTTTATATTTTATAATGCAAAAATGTACATTCCTCCCCCTTAATGGAATGTAGTAGGGATTAAAATCTTTTTCAAGACTTTAAATTAATTGTAAGTATTTCTGTTTTTATGGATTTTATTAGCTACATTATTTTTTTAAATTTAGTAGTTCAGAAAAATAGATGCGCCCAATAACAGTATTTACAGAATAGTCACTAGTAATATACTTCTATACAGATCAGTCTCTTGTAGGTAATTATTCTTGATAGCGTCTGAGAGACAAAAACAGAAATATTAATCGTTTATTTAAAAATTTTATCACGTATCTTTGCTTTAGATAATAAATTCTATAAATGGGTATGTACCAAATTAAAAGAACTTTATTTTTTTAAGACTTTATTACGTCATTCATTTCAAACTACACCTTCAAAACTGTATTGATTATAACTACCATAAGCTATAACATTACCTAACATTTGACCGAAACCTAATGTTTTATGAAAAAATTTTGACACGTTTAAGACTTTCCAAGAGTTTTTCCATACTAAGTATTATTTCTTCCATTATATAATTGCTACGTTAAATATTAAACAGATAGTCGAGAGATACAATAAAAATTAATAGGTATTACATTTTTTAATTTAGTTTTACTTAAGCTGATGTATTATATAAAAACTTGTAGACTAGTATGAGTGCATAGAAATCTGAACTTGCAATTGTTTCGCAGAATTGAAAACACAATGCAATTAGAGGCCTTTGAACACTGACGATTTACTTTTTTCTAATTATAAACTCACAATTTTTATTAAATAATATAACCGACGTAAATATTGTTATTTCGATACATAGTTTGCATGTTTGTCATATGCAAACTATGAATATGTAAAGCAAAACATTGTTAGTATTTTTTCTTATTATACTATTATTTTTATTGTATTTCTCTCACGCTTAGTAATAAAACCGTATAATTATTAAACATTAATCATAGTTGCACGCTTGCATAAGCTGCTTTGCGGTGGTTTAGTACATAGTATTATGTCTCACATACAAAAAATTCGCTCGTTCCCATATACAACTATTACACCTAAACAATATCATTATACACGTAACAAAAAAATATGTTATTATGTAATTTTTAAGTCTCAAACAATGTGTTAGTCAAAATCAGGTACAAATTAATCAAAATTATAACTAAGGTAACTGAATCGCAGAGGAAGATTTTTGAGATCACGTTGCATTTCTTAATATATCGTCTCCTTACATAAATAACTATATAAATGCAGTATTTGCCGTTTTAATAAATCGCATTGCGTGTTTGAGTTTTTATTAGACCTCGAATATTTTTTATCCCGCATATTATGTAACGGAACTTTGTTATTAACAATAGATAGAGCGTGCGATATTAAGTCTAATTATTTAATTATTAAATGTAACTCAAGTCCGCAAGTGTATTTATCTATTTATCGCAGTAAGCAGACGGTATACTCGTATTTGAATCAAGTTCCATTGCTAATTAAGATAACACAGAAAAGTATATACGTATTATATTAATCCAGATTTTTGGCGTCCACAATCATTAAGTATATCAAACTAAATCACAGAAAGTTGGTACTAAAAACATTTTTTTTTTCTAACCTTAAATGCGATTACGAAGTATTTGAATTGGACCATATTTCCCAAAAGAAAACCTCATAACACTTACAAGGTCCATAAATATGTATTTCTACTTACATCTAATTTAACAAAAAATATAAATAAGTCAAGGTGTTTGTTAAATAACATGTGCATTTTCTATTTTCATCTTACACGCGTACGTAACGTGCCTTTACTGCTAATTAACTACCATTAATAACCAATGTTGTAAATGTTACCACAGACCCTGATGAAGTCTTCAAGGTGACGTTATCTTTAAACCATACTGGGGTCCATGCCATTATATTATCCCTTCATTCATATACGTTCATAACACGATTAAATTTAGCTTTGGTGAAAGTTATATCAACATAAAACGCCTACAAACAAAACTAAAAGTATTCTTATCACTAAGCTTATTATATTTCGTGTTTAAAAAACTAGGTTACAAATAGAAACTACTGTGCAAAAATCATTATCTGTATATTCCAACTATTGTTTCAGTATAAAATATAAATAGTTGAGTGTTACAAGTCACAATGCGTCGTGTACCGGTCTGTACCTTGCTTAAAATCGATATAATATTCGTGACCGCCTTGAAAACGATGAGTCATTACTATTTTAAATACTATTTAAGTCAACGTACGGTCTATTTTGTTTTCATTACTTACGTATTTATCGGTAATGTTCTTAAAACACTTTGTGCTAATTGTAAGCTAATCAATTAATAAGCTTGATTAGGCCTTTTATACAAAAAAATTTGCTTGACACAAATCCATAAGCTTATCATTTAAGTCGTTAAATAAATAGATATAATGTTTACATATCTTAAAATGACAATAATTAATTGCGAGCTAAAAAAACTGCGATATACCGATAATATTATGAATATGAAATAAATTACGCGATTACATTCACTAATAAATAATTAAGAATATACTCGTATGTTGCTGCGATGTAAGGACTAGCATAATAAAATTGTATTCTGAGCGTTTAAAATACAAAAGCCCCTTAAGCTAAACATATCCTAACTCTTTGGTATTATTCACTGGGCACTAAACCTACACATACAACTGCTATTGTATCAAAAAATTCTATAAGAAACTTAATTCCATATATACACCCGCCTGAATGCAAAGCGAACGGAAACGAAAGCGAACGCAATTATAGCTATTGGCGATTTTCATTCCAAGGTTTTCAAATCTTAGAACATCCATGTATACTTGACGGGTCTCAAGCAATCGCCAATAAATCCATTGCGTGTTGAAAGTAGTCCTGTGGATCATCGCCACGGTTTCCCCTATGTTCTCAAAGCATAACAGCTGGCAGTGGAGTGGATAAGGCCATATGCTCTGCACCCCGGACTGGCAACCTTTGAGCTGTGACGTAATGCCTCATTAAGGCTGGCACTGTGGGAAAAGCAGTTGACGCTCCACCTAACGTATAACCGTCGCCGCCACGGCATATACGCATATGCATAAAGCCACGAGTCGATCTGGAAATAATAAAATCAATTTATTAATATAAAGATATGCGTACACATTTTTTTCACGCTTAAAAAGGTAGACTGCCAGATCTAAGATCCAAAGCTACGTTGCATATTAAATTAATATTTAAATTGATGAAAGAACTCACTTTAGACTAAGCGAATAATCATGTTTTGCGGATTCACTGTTCCTTACTAAGAAGGCACCTTCCTCCGCATCTCTAAGCAAACTCTCAGCTTCGACGCGTGACAACGTTCCATGATACCACCTGCAATAATAAAACATAATATTATTAAAGGAAATGAAATAAATTATTTACTTTTTTATTTAATAAACTTCTTTAAAATATTTATTAATTTAAATATAACGTACCCTTGTCGGTCAAGTGGAAGAGATGCATCAACCAAATCCCGAGGCGGAGCGATCGGTCCTAAATTTAAATGTAATCCTTTTGATCCACTAGAGCCACTGCTTCCGCTGTTGAAATTCAATGTCAGCTTTTCTCGATGTTTATCTAAAAAATATAAATCAATGTTATTCTTCACTCTTATCTTTACAAAATTGAATATATTATGAAAGCTTTCGGAACATATTGCACTTTATATTAAATTCGATATAAGTCAGTTTTTATTAAGTGTCAAACTTAAGCAAATCGCTAACATGATTGTACGTTTACAAATTGCTTGCAACATAAAGGAAAAAGTTCCTTACACAACCACTCAAGTGAATTAAAGATTAGAAGGGCGTTCGACTAGAAAAGTTCGTGTGGTTCAATCTGGAGTTATATATCTTTATTGGTATTATTCTATAGAAGTCACGTCAAATTAGGAGAACCGTTAATATAACGTGACAGACCCTTCCTCTATCAACCAAATGGTTTCATGAATTAGCTTGTACATTATTAATTTAACATTTATAAGAGAAACGTTCATAAGCTCACCTTGATTTAAGTCTTGAACACTTTGACTTGATGAAGCATTCGATATGGCTTCACCAAAATCGCTATTCAGTTGTAGAGACTGGCCGCGTAACTTTCGGCGTAGTTTTGGCATATCAAATGGCAAGGTTCGTAAATCGACTTCGGCTTCAGCCCGCCGTCTACGTAGTTTTGGCATATCAAATGGCAGATCAGAAAGATCCACATCAACGTCTTTGCGAACTTCTTCAGTGTTACTGTTTTTGAAATTTATAAAAGCATTTCTAGAATCAACGCCTTCTCTAGAATGTATCGATATACCACTATCAGATCCTTGGATCTCTGTATCACCAGGTGTTGAATGTCTAAAAGTAAGATTTAATAAGTTTCTATTCTGCAGTGCTCTTCGTTTAGGCTTAGCAACAATTTCAACAGTAGTCTGTACAGTAGTATTTCCCGTCTCAACGTCTTCGGGAGAGACTTTTTGCGAGTTATTATTTTTGTTGTTGTCAGATGTTTCCGATGCTGGTTCTTGTGATGATTTATCAGATATTGGGCTTAAAATATGCAGTTTAGCCGGATGATGCCCAAACCCCGTCAATTGCATGTGGTGTGATTTAGCAAAAGGAACGTTTCCAGAATCCGAGCTGTGTGAACTGAGAGAAGAGGAATGTCGGCCTTCAGAACTACTGCTACTTCTATCACCTTCGCTATTGCTGCTTCTTAGTGATTCCATACTTCCTCCACTACTACTAGTTGCCATACTCTCAGTACTCGAATATTTACGACGAGGGCGCACTATACCGGGCCTGCCTTTAAACTCCATTATAGGGCCGACCCCCTTTGGCCCTGAATACCGATTCAACTCTGGTGTGTCTGAATCGGAAGTGGGTCGACCCTTAATCTCTAAAAAAATACCGTCTTTAGACTGTCCTCTTTCATCATCTCCATCTCGAGATTCGCGAGATGAATCTCTAAGTCTCTGCCCAAGGTCTAAATCAGTTGATACAGATGCTTTCGCATCTGTCATGCTAGCATCGCTGCTTGTCGGAGTGTCACGGGCCCTAAGAGATTTTACTGGTAATCTTAAATCCTTTAAACGAGGATGAGCTGGTTGAGACTGAGGTAAATTAGGAGCACTCTTAATACTATTCATCGCAGATCCATCCTTTTGTTGAAATTTGGTCGGAAGAGGTGCTGTGGACGGTGGCGATGGTGTGTAACCGCGTAAAGGCAGTTGTGATGTAGAAGCTGTTCGGTCTTCGTCGTCAATATGGACGTTTTCTAAATTTTCTGATAACACATTCGTATTATTTTCGTTTTCCCTTTTTTGGCGGATTGTCGGTATTTTTGACCGTCGTACACTATCAGTTTTCATAGTCACCTTACGGCGGCCTTTGTAATCTGGTTCGCTACGCTCAACAGCTTCAAAAGCGGATGCTGCGGATGCAATAACCTTACGTTCCTCAGCCTGCAATAAGGCTGGATGATTACTGACTCTATCAAAATCATCCAAATCATCATCAGAGCGGGCAATTTTGCAGTCAAAGGCTGTCTCATATATCTGTCGAGTGGTCATTTCTTGTGGCCAGCGTGGCAAGGGCGCCGGCACATAAAAAACGCTACGAGACGGACGGTGCTCGTCTACATCTTCGGGCGCGGCGCACGCGCAGCCGGCTGCGTCGCGCCCACGACGCCTCGGCGGCATCCACGCGCTCTCGCCAGACGAAGATGACGATCGCTCTAGCTCACGAAAACCATCTTCCGCCACTGAGAAGCGTTTTGGCAGGTTTGGTCTTTGAGCAACGTGAGGAGCGTCTAGGCTCGCAGACTTCCTGTACCGCGGACCTCTAGAGGATGACGTTGATGAAGTAGCTGGCGCTGCTGGTGCTGGTGGAGGTGGAGCGGATTTAAATAAGTCACCGTAATAGTATGGACTTGGGTTCCTGCGAGGAGCGTTCGCGTATCGTGGATCTGAGCGTCCACTGTCGGGCGAATGCAAGGACGGTGCAGTTGCAAATGGATCGAATTCACCAAATTCGTCTTCTTCCTCTTCTTCTGTCGATGACGATCGATCGTCTGTCGATGATTCTATAACAAATAAAAATGATTTCACTTAGGTATAATCTTCCTTCTCATAAGCAGAACCTTAATAAAATGTACTATAATAGTGGAAAGCAAGTGGTCGTAAAATTGAGGATTTTTGCGAATAAAATGTGTATAATGAGGTAGAAATCTCGTACTTGTCGGAGTCTACGATTCGTCTCAAGTAGGACCTTATAAATAAATGATGATACTTATGCATATTTAGTATTGTCCCCTAAATTCACCCATTTTGTAAATAATCATATATGGTAAATAATTATAAAATGGTATTATAACATTCCTTTATTATCTTTAATTTTATAAATTCTCCACTAGACATTTTTTTCTAAGTAACCGTATGCATTAAAACAAACCTGTGACAAGTATGTTTTTAATTTTTTATTACTGCAATAAGGTACCTCAAAAGTGATAATGACTTAACCCCATGCATAAAGTGAACAAAAATTTGTCTGCTTTCTTGTTAGGTATAATGTAAGATATTTTTTTCTTGTATATAGCTCTAAACCTTACCTACCTAAACGAACTCGAGGTATTTATAAGCAAAGTTATTTCTAACAAATGCTTAACGATTAAATCTCGAAATTGTCTATTAGTGACAGGGGTGTGTAAAGTGACGTCATTAGGTGACGTAATTACCTTTCCGCGTGACTGGACGTGTGCCCTATGAGCACGAATTTGTTGAATTGCCACGATTTACATGTATAATGTCTTTCCGAACTGCGCTTTAAGTTAACACGCGCTTTAGATTTGCACGAGTTGAAAACGATTTCAAAATTAACTTCGACAAGTAATATCGCTACTATCTTGCTTGTGACTGTAGAGACCTTATACAGCATAGCAATGATATGACATCATATTAATTGTATAAACCGGAAATCCGATTACTATTGATAATGAAACGGTTAGGATGGAAATCACTAAATATGGAAGTATCTTAGCAAATATAATTTGTGGAAGAAAATTTTTAATTATAATTTAGTAAGCCTTATTAAAGGATAATTAATATAATATATCAGTAGTATTAACAGTAAGATAAACATAACTTACAAGAACTGAAAATATTACTCTTATATTTCAAGTTAAAAATGTATATTAAAGTCTTTATTCCTACAAGCGACACTATTAAAATTAAAAATCGAAATTATTTGTCTATTTTTTCTACAAAATTTAATAGCGTTATAGAAAAAATAGTTCCAGTTTTACAGGAGCAATATGAAAAGTCTCATTTATAACATCCGACAATTTTTTACAGTCTAGACGAACAAACGGAAAAAGCCTGATTAAAACTTGCTATTGTTACTTCAATGCTAGTGCAGGTTTTATTAGCTCCAGCCGCTTAATTGTGGACGTCCAATCGACTACCTCAGAAAGTATTAGCTGAACATATTCCACATGCAGGATAAGGACGAAACACACACATTCGCTTCATTTACACTTCTAATTGACAATTACGTTAAGAGTTAAAAATATAATCAAAATAATCGAAATGTTCATATTTAGAATGAAATTAAAATCTTTACTGTTTCGTTTATGTATCTTATTTTAGACGAAAAATCGTTGAATTGAGTATTTGCTATAGTTAAATATTGAACTTGATATAACTAAAGCCTATGTTGTTTTCAGTACGACTTAAAAATAAGACCATACAGGTATTTTTTGGAAGGACTATAGTCCTCGTGACTCCAGACTATAGTCTGGAGTCACGAGAACAATGCCTATAACAAGTCTCTACCGCGATTGTAGAGCATAAATAATGGATCTTTGTCGTTCCGTAGAGTTGAATGTTATTGTCAAAATATAATATATGTAAATATCTTATATTAAAAAAGATGCGTATGTATAAAAAGTGATGGCTACATCTAGTAACCTACATTATATCGATATCACTATCTTATCCTTCATGAGTAATGATAAAGACAATTTCTAATTGTTATCTGCTTTAAGTCAATTGTTTTTTACACAAAAACCGATAAAAATCGTGAAGAAGATACACATTTTTACTATTTATAGCGATGTCATAATCAGTGTAGACAAATAATATATCCGCTTACCAGACTCGTAGTACGGTTGCGATCGATGTCTTGATGGTCTTTCTTGTCGGAGTGGTGCAGAAGGGGCCGGTTCAGGCGGAGAATCTGCTGATCCTTCCGGAGCACTCTCCGGGCTTCTTCGCGATTCAGGAGCGGACAAATCAAAATCTGTCCGTCTAGCTGACTCGTAATCCGCCCGTCTTCGAGCTGATTCTGCGTCGAAAGCTCGCCTTCCAGAACCCGGGTCGTACTCCCTTCCAAAGTATTTCCGAGATTCGTATTCGTAGGGTCTCCTCTCAAAGTCGAAGTTTTGACGACGAGAATCGTAGCGCCATTTGGTGTCAGGTGAACGTCTTGGTTCTCGTGATCGGCGCTTGTGTTGTGGAGATCTGCGAGCTGTATCACGCGGTGTGCAATATGCTTCTAAGAATTCAACCTGTAACAAATGGAAGTCTAATTAGAATTTTAGTTGGCTATAGTAGTCAAATGTGCCATCTGTTAGTAATTACTGTCAGACTATAGAAATTTAAAGGCACGCGTTTCTGGACATTTAAATAAGGACCAACGCATATCGTGGTACTATTAGAGAGAAAGAAGCCCTTCATCACGAAGGTCGATTATGTGGCAGAGTAAAGTGGTAATAAAATGCAGCGGTCACATATCCGGCGACCGTAACGGTCAGTTAGATGTTCTCTCCCCTCAACTGCGATCATTATTAGGGACCATTCCTGTTTATGAGGACGCGCATAAAGAATATTATGAGATATTTTAGATTAGGTGATAACATTTGAAATAATGCCAAAGTAACTTTTGAAGTTACATGACAATTGGACACCTCGGCGACTTTTAAACTTATAAAATAGAAATTATGTTATTTTTTAGTAATTCATTATTGCATTGGTGTATACGTAATTAGATGTCGTAAACATATAAGATCTTCAATTATTATTCAATACGTTATCGATGTATTAAAATCAATAGTAAAACATGTCATTTTACGAAAACTGGGGTTACATGTATGTTATTTTTGTAACAAACATGAAATTAAATTAGAGCTTTAAAACTATTTTATACGAAGAAGACATGTAAAGACCTGAAGTACCTTAAGCACCTTTAAATTATATCTTGAAACCAAGAAGCACCGACCTCGAGATGTTTACGTAAACACGAGTTGAATGTACCGAATTCGAGGCGTATTGCGTAATTATTAAACAACCTGATTGCAAAAAAGTATCGACTACCCACGTCAATATTGAATTTACCTAACGAGAACGATTGAGCTCGACCATATGGGGAAGCCTTCACCATAATTATTATTTTAAACAAACGAGTACTCCAGTCATTAAACATGAGGGAGTCTTCAAAAAAGTAAAAAAAGGATTGGCAACCGGTTTGAAGCTGCCCGGAGGCCTGTTCTTTATTCAAACTTCCATCATCGAGAGGCTAGGGCTTGCTAGGCTCATCTGATGCATTGTTTAACGATTTCTCAGTACGCATGAAAAATATTTACATAATTAAACATCGGTCGCTCCACCCTCGTTATGATTTGCGATGTCTACAGAGATTTTGTTCGCCATTTGCATATTATGTTTTGACGTTTAATTAGAATCTGTGGAGAAAGCTTTTTGTTGCAAATTACAATAGCTCATTAAAACTTTTACGTAACGACGTTTAATAAAGTTGATAATCGGTTAATTCATAAAATTATTGCTGCGACCATGAAAAGTGATGGGATCATTCTAATTACTATTTTATCCTACTATATATTTATCTTGGAATTGATAAGATATACGGTCTTTATAGTTTCTTCTGGAGAATTTTTTTTTTTCATAAACTATTCTGTAACAATCTAAATGTGTATATTAACGTGTCAGTCAAAGAGTAATTAATCACTCTATGAAATCTTACACATAACTATAGGAGGTGCAATTAGGCAATGTTCAGATCACCATACATTGTACTGTAACAGGCATGTTAGGGTCCACTTCAATCCAGGTTGTATTTACTAATTCAAATCAACGTTAACACTGAATCGGAAGGGTTCTCTGAAAGCAACCAATTGAATATTGCCCAAATACAATTCATCAAATTGAATAGGGGTCATAGTAGACCACTGTTCTCTATCCGGTTTAACGATTCACATACTTCCGCTTTCGAAATTCAAAATGTGACAATGAAATTGTTTAAAAACGAAAATATTTTAAATCGGCCTTATAATAAAATTAATAATAATCAATCAAATTCTAGTCAAAAGATAATTTTTCCAAGTATAGTAAAAGCTATTTATAATATTTAATAAAATTATCATTAAATTTAAGTAGCAATATAATAATAATTAAACATTTTTAAGAATTTGATAAAAAAATTAATTAAATGTATGTAAATATACTAAAAATTTATACATATTATTTATCTTATCAAGGATACCTTGATATCACGCATATAGTATCTCTTGGCAGCTCCATTGATAATATATTTACCTACGCCAAAATTCTATATTATATAATAGAACGAATTTATTCTTTATCATCATGAATATCAATATAACATAATATAGACGTACCATGTATCATTACACAAAGTAAATATTTATATTTTCAAAGACGTAAGAAAATTGAAGACGCATTTGAAATGATTCAGCGAGATTATATCTACGTGCATATATGTGACAATTGAAGAGAATATACAATCTTTTATCAACAAAACGTAAATAGTAATGAGCTGATCTTATTATAGAGAAAGCCATAATTCCGGGTTTGCTATGAGTAATACCGACAGTATTAAGGATGTGGGACAACTTTCAGACGGCCACATGACTCAGCCCAACGATGTATAAATACCGGAGACACGCCTCCTGGCTCGTTGCTAAAATAGTGCACTGTAGTGTCGTATAACATAAATACAAATATCTCGACAAAACAACATCAGACAACCTTGTTTTTTTAGTACTTTATTTAATAGTCACGCAAAAAGTGATGAGCGATAATCCATTCTGCAATGTCATATTATATTGCAAAGATTGTAGAGTATTTACTGTATTGTAAATAGTCTAACTTAATTGCTTTACAAATGTAGTAATTTATACATTAAATAAGAGAAAAGCAAAGAACCGCGGTAATGGAAATTTACTACCGCGATTGAAAGAAAATAAAAGTCTAGAGAATCTGAAATGAAAATCATATCGGCATCGGAATGTACAATCGTTGCGGTCAATCCTGCGTCGCCAAACCTTGTCTGGTCACGTTCTGCAAACCAGAAGCCGCAAACAGGTCTGTACAACTAAATTAAATGGTCTCCGCATCCTTTTATTCTTTTCACTTTCATAAAACCCACAAACGTGCTCTTCAATTGTTTTGAGCTATCGGTCGAGTATGACTGAGCCTCAATGTCTGACGTTTGTCTAGTCTTCTTATTACTACAGACATGCAAATATTTAAATGATGAGTACATCCCTACTGAACGAAGAAGCGTTTATATAGCACGTTTCTGCGAACCTAAACTCGTCTAACTTCACTAAATTAGACACACAATTGTTGTAAATGACAAAACAAGCGGAGGAAATAAGCTTAATTACTAAGTTGCCAGTCCGAATCGCCCAGAGGCCTGGGGTCTTAAGGAGACCCTTACGAATGTTTCAATGAAGGAAACAATTAAGGACGAAATTTTCAACGCTCCTTAAAGAGGGCAAAGCACTTCAAGTATTATGAAAATTATATTTTATCCTTAATTTATATATAATATAACCCCGAAATATTACTTAACGCAAGCTTATCTGTGAGTGAAGTTAAATGGATGCGTCATTGTTCAAGAGATTAGATTCTTCTTATTGTCGTTGTCCTTTATTTAAGCGTACTTTGAGAGCCCATTCAAAGGCGAGTATTTTGAATGCTGTGTTCATGACATGTTTTAAAGGAAAGACCGGATGAAAGGTTGAGATAAATCATTATAAATGACGAAAAAGGAGAATACATATTCGTAAGCAGCTGAGTTGTGAATTGTTTTGGATTTTAACATCTGCTATGACAGGATGTTCATGCCTTACAAAAAAAACTTAACACATACATTGTATAGAATCAACGAGATTTCAGTCTAAATACAAACAACATCCGAACTAGGAACTAGTTTATAGAAATTTTATTTCGAGACGTATCAATAAAATTGCCTCGCGTACGCTAGAGCAAACTTTGCTCTTTGAACTTGTAACTGAGTTAAATCAACCCGAGGGATTGTTCCCTAATCAATATCCGCTAGTGCCTTGAATAAACAGTCTTTTCAAAGCTGCCATTTTAAAACAGAAATTAACTTAATTGATACTACGTATTCGCATAGCCTACACGCAAATTGTTGTTACTGATGCTATCTACTCAAATTTCATTTCATTCACTTACAATTATTATTGAATAATAATTTTCCTTCCTGTTATATTGATATAAGGAAACTTATGTTATCTACAATGGAGACGTCTCAACACACATCCAAAATTCAGATAGATCTAGTTTTGCACTTTACGCACAGATACATCTATATTGTTGACACAAGCTGGACAGCAGTTGCGTTAGAATTATTATTTACAAGCGCTGTATGCAGTTATGAAGTACATACCTAATTTTGTACATTTACAAATAGCTTTACTTAGTACATTCTATTTGGCCTTTATAAATATTCACATAGCAATTAGCATCGAGGTTTATGTTACAATCAAAATTCCAGTAACGTTTTCCAACACCGATTTGCAATCACTAATCGCCTTGATTTTTAACGTTGTCATTGTTTCTTGTGTTAACTAATTGATTTCTGTTGTCAAACACAAAATAGTAAACATTTATACGATTTTAAACTATTAATAACTATTATAGGTGCTATATTATTGTTATAAATATTATGAGTGTTGGGTATGTTATTGTTTTAACTCACCATATGTACTACCAAAATCCACTGTGCAATTTGCTTCATTTTCGACATTAGCTTCCTGTTAGACGGCATTTTTATAGTAACACATATAACTGAACGGAATCCACAAATTCCACAACTCTCTTTATCGACCGTTTCACTAGTGACACGCACACACTTAAAACTATTAACTAGTAATACACTTTCACAACTAGTTCTTATACTATGTATAGTTTTTATTGTCCTTTATCTCGACTCTTATGTAATTTTAATAGGTGTTTGGCAAAAACCTACGATATGAACGTGTGTATCGCTTCGGTTGCCTACTTGAAGACCAACCGTAGAGTGTAGACTGACAACACTTCTCAAACACTATACGCGAATGTGTAAAACGGTGACTCATCGGCCCCGCATACTGTTTACCGAGGCTTGAGTCATCGCGCGGCTAGAACAAACCGATAAGCATAACAGCGCTCTCAAAGCGCCTTTATATAAACCCAACGTTAAACAATACATATTCTGTAAGCACTAAAGCGCTTTGTTATACTATATCGACTCCATTAATACCTCGATTCCGCACGTGTCTCCCAAATAGCTATGCTATTGTAAGCTATATCGAGTCGGATTAAAAGTTATTTTGGTTTACATTGGTAGCCAGGGAAACGAAACGTAAACTTTCGCGTTTAAAACCAGAGTTATTATGTTAGATTACGACGTCCGACTAGGTCGAATGCCATTTTGAGGTCGTTTACGCGATAGCTAGCTAGCTACTTGTAGCGTATTTGTGTGCAAATTATAGATAGTGGGAATGACTAATCGTATATAATAAAAAATGTGGTCTTAATTTAGTAATTATTATCGTTTGCATCTACATAAAAATCACTTTATCTCCTAAAAAGTATTAAAATGGCAAAAAGTATCGAACTCTTCTAAAGGTTCTTTACCATCAAAGGATATATAAGCAAAATAAAAAAATATTTTATGTTTGATGGAATGTTTCTTAGTAATAGTGTAATGATAATATTCACCAGTTGTTTAAAGAACATTAAAATTCGCATTTTAGTATAAAGTAAATTCAATTCACACCTGTATGTCAATTCAAATATTAAATAAAGAGGTCTAGGTGTATAAATAAAACTTTTGACTTTTGGAATTTGTACGAAGAGGGATCAAAAAGTAGTGAGAAGTAATAATATATAGGTAATAGTAGCTGACCCAGCAGACGTCGTTTTTCCACATAAATATATAAAATTGGGGGTGAAAATTTAGGGTTGTATGTATGTCTATATGCTGTATAATAAGAAAATAAAAACAAAATAATTTGTCTAAAAAATAAATAATAAAATTTAGGACTGGACACCCTTAACAAAAATATGGACGAAAAATAGATAGTAGCCGATTCTCAGACCTACTGAATGTGCATATAAAATTTCATAAGAATCGTTCGAGCTATTTCGGGGGCGTATGGGAACGAACATTGTGACACGAGAATTTTATATATTAGATAATATAATGATAAATATTAATAATAAGTAGTAGTGGACTTGGTGTGTAGAGATTCGGAGACTATGTAGAAAAATAAATTATTAAATTATCAGTAGTCATTATATTGTATCTCATTCTCACTACTTTTTGATCCCTCCTCGTACCTATTGTTTTAATTGTATCCTTTCATTGTTTTCCTTTAATGGTTTATAATATTTCTAATACTGACAAAATTTCAATTTTTAAGCATAAGAAAGACCAAAAATAATACTAAGTTGGTAAATTTCGCAATTGGAATAGTCTAGACCTTTATATTTTTAATAAAAGAAAATCTCGAGAACTCCTTGTAAAAGTTAACAATTAATAATAATATTACTTAGAAAGAATAATTCATCCAAGAAAAGCAGGTAAAAACATCCTATCTATTTGTAAAACTTGTCTTATACAAGGAAATATTCAACTTGCCATTTTCCCGTCTGATTAATTATGCAATTATTTCAACACGTCATTTTAACTTTCAACCGAGTCATTCTGGAGGTTTACCTTATAATATTATGTTATTCAATTTTTATTATTTTTGTCTAATTAATTTTTAATTGCTCATGTACAAAAGCTACTCAGCCGAATATGAACTTCAATTCTATCAGTTCAATGGAAAGAAAACATTTGAATTTATATCATAAAAATACGGCAATATAAGTGAATTCGTATTCCTTAGAGTTGTATGGAAAATGTACTTTTCTAAATCGTTTTCACTGCTTATATCCTTACAAGACAATAGGCGTTTAGTCTTTCGTTAGTTGTCTAAATGAAAGAGTTTTATAAAGAAATTGTATCGAAGTCCTTTGGTATGAAACGCAGAGGTAGTTAAAACAAGACGAGTGTTAACTAGGGCATAATGCTAAACGTTTATTAAAAATATTATGCAGATATATTAAAATACAAGTTATATTTAAAATATGGCTAGGGTATGTAAACATTCATCGGTATAAATATAATATATTAATTACTGTAAACTATGATAATAGTAAGTAATTACTGAATGACCAACTAAATGGGCCTTTTTTTTGATATAAATTTCTTCATTATATTTCATTATTGAATGTGTTGGAAGAAAAGGCTAATATAGTTCTATTATTATAAACGTTTCTATAATTTCCAAGTTACATGTAAATGTTCAATGCGGATACTTAACTAATTTTCTAAACATAGAACCACAATTGGCAACTATAATAAAATCACACAAACCGGCTGATTTCAAAAAAGATTGTTTGAATATCGTGGGCAGATCTTTTTTAAAAGATGATCTAAGTTTAGAGGTGAATGCACTCAAGCTCAGTTATTGATGACGTTATTGTAACTTGGAATTTTTCATTGTAATGAAATAATTGAACGCAGTTTAGGTAGACATACATAAAGGATTTTTAATATTTGATTATATTAATAACTAGCTTCTGCCAGCGGCTTCGTTCGCGTTCATTTCCATTTTTACACCTTGGGTTACATTAATCGACTTTTAGTAAGGATCCCTAATTTTTTGAAAATATAATATAGCCTATAAGCCTTCCTCGATAAATGGAATAAACCCAACGCTGAAAGAATTTTTCATAACTGACCAGTGATTTCTGAGATTAGTTCGTTCAAACATAAAAACTCTTCAGTTTTTTAATATAACTATGGATTTTTTAATTAAAAGGAGAAGTATTTTAAAACAGTACTTTTTATCAAAAACGTAGTTCCTATTATTCGCTGATAATATTGCCGTTGTAAATGTTTTACTAGAATATTTTTAATTCTGTCAACTTTTCATAGATGCTGATTCTCCAGAGGCAACACTATTCATGTGAGATTTATTTTCCATTTTCGAAACCTCGATCGTGTATAATTTAATATTATTTATAGTTTCCTTACGCCCAGAAAAGCTTCTACCTGGAATATCTAACAAAAAACTAACTCAAAATTCGGTCTACAACTACAAGTAAGAAAATGTTATTATTTTGAATAAGCTCACGGTAACGAAAAATTAGTAAATAACTTGACATTAAGTTAACACGTCAGTCTCGAATGACTAAGTGAAAATATTCAAGGCCTTTGATTCAGGAGAATTCTTCGTAATATGAGATAGGTCACGTCCCAAGCTTCTTAAAGAAATAACTTGAGACTGAAACGATGATTATTATCATTGCTAAGACGTTCTTAACATCTTTTAAAAATGTAAGTTATAAATAATAGCTAGGTAACTATAAAAAAACGGCATGGTTTCATGCTTTAGCATCAGGATAAGCGCAATATAACAAATTATGGTATTGTCAGATTAGTAACTTCTGGGTACATAGAAAGTTTCAGTTTGATTTGATAGTAAGTAGGTAGGTCTATTAAAATTAAGTGACCCCGTGTACATATATCCAACTATGGCAAAGTCCAATATGAAGACTTATAATTTTATTAGTTACATGTAAAAAATAATATAATTTTTGACATTAATATTTATAAATCACGACCGTGTCACGGTCATGCATTTAAAGTGATTCAAAAATGTCAAAACACACGTCCGCATCACGAAAAGCGGTTTGTTTATCTCGTGTCAAACGTCAGCAAGCTCCAAAAATCGGTGGTGCTGACATGAGTCACGTCTCCCCTATCTACGAAGTCACATGTGGGTTGCAACCGTTCATGTGGAATAATGACTCATTTTCGGCACAGGTGTTCGTCAGTACACATGTTTTTTTCGTTACGTATCGAGATATAAGATAGGGCCTCCCCCTATTGCTTATATTTCGCTATTTTAATTGTTTTATATATATTTGTACATTGTTCGAGGTAGCTGGACACAGAAGACTCTTAACTAACTTAACTGAAAGTTTATCTGCATCACTACGACAATTTCCTATTTTTACAAACTGATACTTATCAGACAAGTATGAGCGCATAACATCATTAATTATTCAATGATGCGCTTTTAACCCAGTACAAGCTATGGTTGTTTACATATTTTGTTCTATGACACCGATGATAAAATTCGGATTAAGTTGGAGAGTTAGATAACAATAAATAGATTATGTCTCTATATTTGAAACAGTTAAGCTTAGCCGATAAAATAATTATAGCTGCATAAGTAATATATAAACCAATCCAATTTAGATTTACGTAAACAATAATCATGGTTATGCATAATTCGATTAACTAGCACATATCAGCTGTAACT
>JAOSYY010000009.1:10281362-10291591 GCA_025727935.1 Hebomoia glaucippe | reverse complement strand
AGCAGTTTCGTTCAAGTCGTGACGTCACATGTTGATATACATAAGATCCATAAAGTAATTTTAAAATGAAAATAAAAAGGTTTGTAAGTCTTTTTAAATAAATATAAAATCGCGATACATTAATTTAGACTCTGTTAGTTTGTAATGTGAACAGCAATTTCCCATTCAATAGAAATAAATCAATTATCGAACCGTGTACTGAAAATAAAACAGATGGGATCAATTAAGAGTAGAGTGAAAGGAATGCGACTACAAATTAATTGGCAATTAATTATTATCGTTTTGTTTTAACCTGCGAAGCCTTCACTAATTACAACCTCCAGTAATACTAGGTTCATTAGGTAAAATTTTAAGTTCGTCTACATTTCTGAGTATACATTTTAATATAATAAAATATTCTGCAACAAAGGTAGGTTTGCAAACAAAATAGTTAGTTTTTAAAATATGAATTAATATTTAATGATTCAAATAGTTTCAATCCCAAGTCCAAGAAAGTGTCTGTATATTTTTTAATATCTTTACTTATTTCTCAACTATGCGTATGAATCTTATCTTAACACATAGACGAAATTTTTAAATAGGCGTGGTAGGCCAAATCCTAAACTATGAGAAATAGCAAAAATGCTCAAAGAATTGTCGAGCCTGATTTAAATGAAACCTAAAACTACATCATTACATTTTTGGAAAAATAAATATTCCTAGCCAGGAATCGAACCCGTTCATTTAAAATAATTTTGAGAATTGGTCCACAAATGGAGGAGAAGTCGGTGAAAAGACAAAAATACATACAGTTAGACCCTTCCTTTTTATGCCGGTTAAAAAAACATCACTATACCATTCGATAATGTCGCTAGTAAGGTACGAAATAATAATAACAATTATTATTATAATGTAATGGAGCAGTAATTGAAATGAACGCATTATCGAAAATACTGAACTAATCTCAGGAGCATATCCCCCATCAATAGCAGGCATACCGAACTTTACCGTTATATGTCGATATTATGAAAACCCCGCATAGTTCTAATATTGAGTTATGCAGACAGGCTGTAGATGATGGCTTTTCCAATATCGTCTGGCTATTTCTTAGTGCTTATGCTTATGAATACTTTAGGCTAATATCATCAGGGTATAGTCGTGATTTATCAACGTCAAGCCAAAAACCTTTTGTTAAAGCTTGTCAAACACATTTTTAGCAACGACTATGCAGATTTTAATACCGTAGATTGCATAAGGTTTCTTTATGGTGCGAATATAACTTTGAAATTCGTGGTAAATACGATTTTTATACATCTTCTAGTTGACCCAGCAAACGTCTGGACCAATTTTCATTGCTAATTTTGTTCATAACACTTTACACTGTACCAGGATAATTTTCTTTCTGCATTATTGCCGTTATTATCTTATACATTTAAAACTAGTGTACGTATATAACGTGTGTACACAAGACCCCACTAGTTATTGATAAAGTTAATGTGTATATATAGCTTAATATTATATAAAATTCTTCAAAATCTCCATAACTTTTAACAAACTTTATATTTAGTGTTTATAAATTAAAAAGTCGTCCGCGTTACATGTACTTAGTAACATTTTGTTAAATTTTCGATATTCTATATTTGTTTCTGTATATTCTTTCACTGTTTTAACAGTACAACCATTACCAATCGGCATCCCCTCACAGCCACCCCAAGCACCTGATTATCTTGAGTCACAGATCAGCGGAGCGAGTGGATAAAATTATTATCTTCGACAAAGGGCAAGTTAATTGTTTTATCAACTGAGCACAGTTCACTAAATCGAAGGCTGATAATAGTTTAAAAGCATATAATAAGTTTATTAAACTAGAATATTGAGTTTGTCGTTTATTTGCAATAAATAATAGAATAAAAGGAATTTCTTCCACTCAGTGGGATATCAGTCAAATTAAACTGTGCATAATTTTGTTGTATTAATAATTTAATGTGTAGCCAAAATATTTATAAAAACCCGCTTATATATTAAAATTTTAGACTAGTGCCAAAACATTTCCTATATCCGAGTATTACATCTGTCAATCTTCAATCACTTACGACTTCATCAAGTGCCTCCTTTAATTTGCAAAGAAGTAATAATGCGGAAACAATTTCTACGCAACTTGAACGTGAAAATGTTGTATTTGTTTCGGCAGCTATCCAAAAGCTGGCAACATTGTATCACGCACGATTGAACGAGTGAAGTGACCGTAAACTCCGAATTGAAAGCTGGCGCAGATTTGATATATTATCCTAACTATTATTATCTAATCGAGCGAAATATATGATAAACAGTTTGGCTGAATATTAACATTTGTGGTTTGGTAAAGGGCTGCTTAGTGATATAGAACAATAAAACTATATATCAGTACAATTCGTTCAAATATCTATACTTACATTGTAATATACTACATAATGTATGTACTATAATATACAACAAGAATTCATTAAAAATTGTTGAATTTGTAGTTACATAACAACAATATATAAATTCAAACGTTTGACGCTAACTTGTTTAGCTAACATCTAAACTCATGTCCACTTAAGCCTAAACGTGTCATAAGTCATGTTCCCATCTGTGGTAAGCTTGTATGTCCAAAGTCTCTACTACCATAATATCATACTTGTATGGTGCAGATACGTTTCGACTATCATATAGGAATAACTATCTATACCTTTCTATTATAGAACATCAAGATAGGCATTCGCATTTTGACATCTAATTATTGACGCTACAAATCTCTTCATTAATGAGCTTTTATCGTGCTTTAAAAACTCCCACATGAAGCTTTATCTGTGTACCAAGAAGGTTTAACTTTAAGGATTTACTAATTTCTTTAGAGAAATACAATTGAAATACATGAAATTCATTTCTATTACGTTTAAAAATAGAACAAGCACTGTAAATGTGAATATAAAAAGAAGAAAACTGTTCGTTATGTGCTGAACTATACTGAAATAAAACTCATAAGCCCGCATACTGAGATGCTCAAGTGTTTGTGTAGTACTCAATGTACGACCACCGAGTACGTACACATCGTCTTATGTATTAGATCAGTTGGAATGCATCTAATACTGCCAGCTCAAATTCTAGACAGCCCGTTTAATTAACTGCCCCGATTGACCTAACCCTTTGTCCGACGGTTTTATGTAACACCTATCTGATTATGTATTGTTTATGTAAAATGTTTTGTAATATGTATATCTCAATAAATTTACTATTAATGAGACTTTTCTAAAATCTAAAAACATAAGTTTAACGGGTTTGTACGTAATAAAAATAGGTTTTCGGTGTCCTTAATTACATAAAAACTTTTATTTACGACTATACAAATATCTCATTTGCGATATAAAGCTGAAATATTAAAAAAAATTTGGTATATAATTCCCTCTAGAGTATACAAAAATTCGCCAAAATTTATCATAAAAGTAGTAGCATTCAAATTAGTAAAAAATATTGAAGTTTTTTCCGTAATTTACCCAAGTGCGTTCCGCAGGCGACACGAAGTCTCAACGCGAACATTAAAGTCTCTAATTAAATGTATTTAATAATAAATCTAGTTTCACTCATTACAAATTATCACACTTTTAATAAGAGCTATTTCTGAATCCACTGTTTGTAAGTTTCGGTAACTGATACTCGACATAGACACGCACTGAAAACCACAGGTCACCCCACCATTCATCCTGTTTTGTTCCTGATCATGATTTAATAATGCTTTAATCGGATTACAGTGTTAAAGTGAGCTAGACCACAAAGCGTATTACAGATGCAATTGTATTGCCACATATTATTAAGTCTAGTCATAGCATTAGCTTTTTATATAATAACTAGCCTCTACCAGCAACTTCGCTTACCTTAATTCCGATTTTAACACTTTGGGTTATATTATTAGTATTTTTTTTTTTTAAATTAGGGACCGTCACTAAAATAATGTAACCTAAACAGTAAAAATCAAAATAAACGCAAGTGAATACGCTGGCAGAAGCTAGTAGTGTGTATTTTATATAGTGCATTTCATTACACTGATTAACAATTATAATTTATGCAAAGCAATCGTTCAAAATTTATCTACAAAGTAATTATATACGAAAATTTTGTTGTACATTCATGTTTATCAACTGATTTTGTTAATGTTAAGTATAGTTATAAGTATTAAAAAAAACATCTTCCTACGTTATACTCAACTCTTAACTTTATAAACGGATTAGAGAATGTTTACATTCCAAACTTTACCCAGCAGGTATTAGGCGAAGGTTTGTAGAATGTTGAAACTTAGGGCAGTTGATAACTGGTAAACTTTAATTTCCGCCTCTGCGACATTTAACTCAAAGCGGAAAGTATTACAGCCTTGAATATGAATCCGAATAATTTATTTATACTGAGAAAAGAAAATTTATTAAATGAAACGGTTTATATGAGTTACAGTGTTTCTTATTAAAAATATCCTATCACATTTAATAATAGAATATTAAAATTTTCATAAACGACAAATATTTAGCCAATTCAGGTAAATTAAAACAATTTTGTTAATATGATATATCAATTCATTCCACTGTTGTATATAATTGTAAATAGATCATTCAACACATGGCAACTGTATGGATAATTTAGACATCAAAATGTAACCACATATTTCGCCGTCTAGTTATTGTGCTGTAAAAGTTAGTTAATCTTACAAGTTTTAAGTAACAAACTCATTCTCGCCATGTATACAATGTACTATTCTTCCGTAGCCTTAGTTAATCGAACCGCATCGGGAATTCTAAACTCTGCCTCCACCGCAAACCACATTCAATCGGCCCTGGAACCCTAACCTCAGACATCGGGAACCCTTTCGGAAATCACTATGAGATGGTTTTAATTCCGGCTTGAACAATAAGTACATAGAGTTTCAGTGAAGAATATAGTCGATAAAATACGGCGTTTGATTCAATAGCACGCAGTATTGATTGAGGGCATTATGCAAGAGGAAAATCCTAGACAATTAATACATTATTCGATAGATTTCGAAAGGATTATGGTGGATTATTAAAAATGTCTAGAATACTTAAATCGTATGTTACGTTTTGATTCTAGTAGTTTATAAGTTTTTGAATTCGTTAATTGATCTTATTTCATTCCAGTGACATTAAATTTTATAACAACATAAAATACGTTGTTATGTTGGTACTTATCATATGACGCACATTAAAATAATTGATAAATGTTAAAATTTAAAACAGCACGTTTACCTCATACTTTGTTTTTCATTGAAATGTTTTTGTGGTTTTTGTAGTATTAAAAAAGTTGTCCATTATATTATTTAACTTGTATACGCATGGTGAACGAAGATATAAAACGAAAACATGTATATAAACAAAATCATTTTCAATTTTTAAAAATCGACTACTATTCAAAATCTAATAAAATATTAACTCAATCAGTTTCGATACGTTGTTTTATGTTATTCTGATATCATTAGATGGAAATTATACACAATACTGTATATCTTTATATGAAATGAGACATACTTCAAACCATTTACATGCAACATTAACATTTACCCCTCAAGCACACATCAAAAGAAATTACGAGATAAACTATGAAAAATTATACGCATCATGGAACAGACTTAAAAGTCCTTAACTATATATTTTGATATAGTTCACAGAGTATGGGGCTGTAAGGGGCTCCCGTTACAAGCATTTATCAAGTTGATGGGCCAGTAGTCAATATCTGAGGCACTGATTTATAAGTGTCAGTAATGGCCATCGTATCGCGCATTTGTGTAATGTCGTAAATATTTTAGGTGTTGATAAAATAGGGTTCATGTCACATCAGTATTTCTGTTGTGTATTTTACTTTGACCTTTATGTCAATTATTTAATTTTTACAATACGTCTTCACTTAAATAAATAGAAGCAATTAAATTAGCCTTATTTAGAGACACCAATTGAATTATCTGTTCGAAAATTAAAAACAGTCTTGAATAATCTATACTAATATTATAAAACTGAAGAGTTTGGTTCGTTGTTTGTTTGAACGCGTTAATCTCAGGAACCGCTGGCCCGATTTAAGAATTTTTTTCAGTGCTGAATAGTACATTTATCGAGGAAGTCTATATGCTATTTCATATTTTCAAAAAAATCAGGGTTCATTACTTAAATTCCAATAATGTAACCAAGATGCAAATATCGAAATGAACACGAGGTAAGCCGCTGACAGCAGCTAGTAATAATGAGACTATTCATCACTAATAATGAGTAGAATAATAAATAATAAAGTAATATGCAAAAGGCAGTACTCCTGGACAAAGCACGTATTGTCAGACAGTTTCTTTCTCTGCGGCCCTAACCATTGGTAGCTTGAGCCAAGCTCCGCTGTTGGTGGTCTTATAGATTAGGTTTTTTATACTATTTTTATTTTTGTATTTTACTTTTATATATATTTTATAAAAAACCTAACTGAGAAATTAAATGTATGAGAAAAAAGTAAAATAAAAAATAGAGAAAATCAATACAGGCTTTGGTTTCCACTTATTCCCTCAAGTTTTTCAAGTATATTTTATATAAGCCAGTGACTTCAAGTAATTACATTTTATTTGCTTAAGTAACTCATAGCAATTCGAACTATAATAAATTATTATTACTGTGTGAAACTTGAAATATTTGTAGTATCAATTTGCTAGTTAAGTGCCACGTGGGTTGATAATGTTAGCTGTATAATAGAATGTCCCATTTGGTCTGTTTATAGCGAAACGTTGACGATGTTTCAAGGTAGACGTGTCTTTCAAAGCGTGAAATAGAGAAATAAAATCCCATGACGCACAAGTATACAGGGATTGTTAAAACAGATTTCAGAGGTGACCTATATTTATTTTTGGCGAAAATACTCGCATTTAGGTTAGCTTACGAATTCTTGAAGGTGACGTTACGTATAGTTTAAAGAACAACATAACAAATGCCAGGTTTTAATTTCGTGGAGTTTAAATTCATTAACAAAACAAAAACAGAAAAAAGAGATTCTCATGGCTAAATGGATTTTCCTTTGTAATCGATGTCATAGGAAATCCGACAGGCATCAGGAACTTGACAAAATGCATCAAAGCAACATTAAAAGGAATGGAACAATCCGCGTCAAATTCACTTCGTTTTAGGTAGCGCTGTTGATTTTTTTGTTTACTTTTATTTGAACCCCACGTGGGGATCTTTTTGAGAGCACCCTATGTTACGCAGCAGACTGTTAACCCTTCAATGTTTGCAAGCAATGTGTGTAGTTTATGCGTTTAATATTGGTATCGTCGAAAATACCTATAGATATGTTCGCAAATATTTGTAAATAAACTCTAAACCGAATAAATGGCACAATAGATCTTAATCTTTCTCCTTTATTGTAAAATAAATGCTCTATTGTAATGTACCTTATAAACTTAATATACTCATATATTACTATCACTACTGAATCAAATTTAGTCATGAACATTTTGGATCATTTAAAAATATAAATCAGTTAAGAACTGTTAGTAAAATTATTAAATACATGGAAATTTTTATAATTTTTTTGTAATCTGATGGTGTATCGTTAGACAATAATATAAAACATAGTTATTCGTTACTTAATAGATAACAAAAACGAGAAACTTTTCTGAAAAAAATATATATAAAAAGAAGAGTTACTCAACCACAACCAGAGGCTGACGTGATTTGCTAGTATATAATATATAATAGGAAACAAAATAAACAAACTTCCTAGAAACGCATAGTAATAAAACTTGTCGGACACAATCTGCGAGGTAAGCCAGTTTTTAACTCGACCCCTTTTGACTCATTCTACATCCGGATACGGTTTTATGATTCTGATAAATTGAGGAACAAGCTCAGTTAACTTCACAAAAAATCAGGAAAGTATTAAATGAAATAAAAAATATGAATACTTAATTACTTCAAATAACAAATAATTTATTAAATAATAATAGCAATAGTGGATTTGCTTTGAAATATCTTGGTATATTTGAAGTTTAATGGCTATATCTAGACTTCCAAAATTGTGTTGTATATAATATATATATATATATATTATAAAAACTCACAAAAAAGTCATGTGGTTATATAAATTACAGTATATAGAATATAAAGAAACAGTTTGAAGTCATTATTTTCATATTCTGTGTATCGGATTACGAGTATATGGTCTATTCAGACGTTCAATGTCAGTGGAATAGGTAGAGAGAATATAAAGGGAGATTATTGTTTAAAGTTCTGCCCACAAAAGAGTTTTCGTGATTGAGTACACTCGTATGTACTTGCCACGTCAACGAAATGTCACATCTGTGAAAAACTTTAGGCTTTGACAGTTTTGTTTTAGAGTTCCCTTAATATCTTTGAGTTGTGTCGATAATAACTTAATCGAAGCTAAAAGATATTATATTAGATAATCAATGGTCAGATTGTGTATAATTACAAAATTAATTTACGAATATACTTATCTAAAGATAAGTTTAAATGAAATGTTATAAATAATAAAACAGGATAGGCAATATCAAATATTTCAAAATTTTGGAAGCTCATTTATTTGAATTATATTAACATTATGAAAACTAACCTGTGCACCACATTTGCTAACCATGAATATAATAATAAAAATTTACTCGGGTTTAGTCAGTTGTTACTAATAAAATTACTTCTATAACTCGTAAATTAGGGTCTACATAGTGTGGATAGTAGACGGTATTTTCACATACACCGTTCACGGTGCGAGTGAAACTGCCGATTTCAATTAACTCCCGTGTATGGTGACAACAGCAATTGTCTAGAACACGCCACCTAAATTGCATCTGTATCCGAAAAATATTTTATTTCCAATGTTATTTAAGCCCCGTTAACTAGCGCTGACTTCACAGCTTTTCAACAACTGGAAACGTCTACTTGTACCTTTTGTATTATCATCACATTTCATTCCAATATTATTTAATTAATTGTTTTAGTCAAGGATATTTTGCGAGTGAGAAAAATTAAAAACAAAATATGTATGTATCCATCGTCAGATCTGTTCTTAGGCACCATAATTATAATATTACACGAATACGTATATGTAACATACACATTCTATTATATTCATGTTGAAAGAATAAAATTTTTAACTTCGTCTTTTGTAACAATTTAAAGTTCAAAGACCCTTGTGTCTTCTAAAATTCCTTTAATATTCACCTAGAAAGTTTGTCAATGAAGAAACTTTTCTACCAAAGGAAAAGTCCTCCGAGCTATGATTAGAGTACAGATAGTATAGATAGAAACTACTAATGTATGCAATTGGGCATAAGAATTTCCTACTTTAGCTCCAGTAATCGTTTCCTGAGCACTCCGCGTTTAAAAATATGACTGCAGACGCAAAAAGTTCGCCTAATTGCTATAATGGTACTGCTTTAATGTACAATTTTATTTTCACCCTTAACAATTGTCGGGAAATTGTTACCTTGGGGGTTTTACGTGGAATTGCTTGCGAACTAGAAATCCGAGATTGTGATTGTAAGAAATCTTAAAATGAATTTTCTTAATAAAAACTCATACCAAACGTGAAATATATAATACAAATTCAGTTTTCATAATTAATTCAAATTTATGAATATTTAGAAAAATGTTAAGTAAACTCAGTTGCAACGACTCGCTAAATTATTTAAAAAATGATCACGTTAGCTTTATAAAACTCATTAAAATCGGTGCATTCCTTTATGAGCTACGATACCACGAACATTCAGAGGGAAACGTTAAACTTATAGCACTCCTTTTGCATCGGTGTTTAAAAAGAAGAAACGATTAATATATTATGTTTTAAAAACTAAATTATTTAGTATTCATAAATATGCACAAAGAATGCCTATTTGTTTCGTAAATTATTATAAGCATCATTTTAAAAATGTCTATTCTTCAAATATTTTGCAATACAAAGTTAATTCTATAATGTACAACAAAAACTGTATATATAATGTTATTATTGATACATGCTTAGAATAATATTATGCCACAGACTATAACATTTACGTAACAGATAATGGCAAACAGCGTTTGTTTACCAATGTGTACTTCATTTACTGAGATTGTTCTCCGAACGTTACTATCACAACTATGGTAAACAACGTGGTAAATTCATTAAATTGAATACATAGTTACAACGTGTCTAATGACGTTTCAAATTATTTATATTTCTCATATTTTTAGATAAAAATTAAAAGAACA
>JAOSYY010000009.1:10196090-10237600 GCA_025727935.1 Hebomoia glaucippe | reverse complement strand
ACATTTAGGGGGGGTGAAAAATAGATGTTGGCCGATTCTCATAGATACCGGATAAGCACAAAAAATTTCATCAAAATAGGTCAAGCCGTTTCGGAGGAGTTTGGCAACGAAAACTGTGACACGAGAATTTTATATAATAGATAGGAGAAAATTCGTTGCAATATAATCGGGTCGTAAAAATATACCTATGCATGCAGTCAAGTCTCTCTGAGAAATTATATTGTTACATTATGAGATTATACGTGGGTGGCAGGCAGAGCAGAATCTATCTACAACGATTTGTATGATTATGACGATAATTACCATAATGTATTCTCATAAATTAATTCACTCTTTTTATTTAGACAAGATACCGTGGTTAACAAATAATATTTATTTTTACGAGCTATCTTGTCATCGGAAATCAAATCTCCGAAATAATTTTAATCTTCATTTAATTGCATCGGATTGAAACTTTGTTCTATGAATCGTAGTTATACATTTATACGGTATCTTAAAAACAGGAGCTAACGCGTTTCAGTGTTTTCCACTGTCTGCTTACTTTTTCCGATGCAAAAGTGCTACTGCTAAACAGCATCCCTAATTCGAAATACGAAGTCTATCGTTCAAGTCGTTGGCAGCTGCTCAAGAGCCAATCAAATTAGATGTGATTATCCCAAAACGCCGATTGAGCACACTGTAGCAATCTACGGATTAAATTCTTTTAGCAAGCTTTTCGGGGCTGGTGACAACATCGTTTTTCGCTGACAAAAATACAAGGTAATGGAGTTTACAGCTAGTTAGCAAAATGAATTTGGTGCAGTCAGTATTTACACGGGAAATTAGGTCAATTCTCAGTTGCAGCGTTGTGAATCATCTGCAGAATTGACTACAAACTATAAATTGTTATTACATTTTCAGCATCGAGTCAACAATTTTGACTTTTCTACAATCTCACACTTTGTTAAGGATTAGAATAGTTAGTGAGACATAAGATATATTGTTTTAATCTGTATTTGAGACATCTTGACAGACCGGCTTGTGGCTCTCTTGATCACAGTTTTTAATTAAAATCTCGTAAACAAATAATATAATTACAGATGTTTTGTCGAATTGTATTCCTGTACTTAAGTATCGGAATCTAATAATAAACTTTTTGTACAGCTTCGCACTCAAAGGGCTGTCTAGTCGCTTTTGTTTCACTGATTAGTAGAATTATTGGTATTCGAAACACACATGTTCTCAGTAATTGCTTTTCTATCTCCTCCCTGATCGAAAATATTAGGTTTTCTTATAGACGCAATTGCTGGTAATAAGATTTATAAGCATTTTTTATTTACAGCTACTGGTGTTTTAATTTTTTTTAAGAATTTATATATTATATTTTTAGTATGTAATATAGCCAAACTATTAGCAAAAACATTTAAAATTTTTGATGTCATTTTTGTAATATGATGCCAAGAATTTTTGAAAAATAACAAGACTCCTTACATCGCAGTATCAAATAAGAGATAGGTCATGGATATACAATTGACCCAACTTTCAAGGCGACCTGAGACATTAAAGAAAACCGTGTAAAGAAGAAAAATAAAGTTCATTTTATTTACAGTTAAAACATTTCTGAAGCTGCTTTAATTTTTACTTATTTCTTTCAAGATATATGATCGTTGTTAGAAAAGTGAGCCATTTTTAAGTTTCGCAATATAATTTTACCACTGAAATCGACAATTAAAAATGTTTTAAGGATAATTATACGCAGACGATCTCCTGATGTAAAATCATTATGTTTTATTAGTTGTAAAGCCTACTGACTATCAACAATCGTGTCCTTTTGAAAAAAAAGTAGTATTAAATATGATATTTAAATTTCATCTCAAGCAAAAAAACTATGACCATAGTAGTTTTTAATTTGTAGTGTTAGTAGTATTGGTGTATACATACTGCACATACTAGTTCTAAAATAGTATTTATAAATATTTTGTATGCCATTTAATTTCGCAAGCCAAAACAAAGCGGGCCAAGTGGAATATTCAATTGACTCACTATCAAACCCATTATTGCACCAAAACCTTCGGATACCTATTGTGACTTTATTCTTTTGAATATTCAAATTATTCAGCGAGGGTAATGGTTTGTTAACTTTTTACATTCGTGCCTGCGATTGCAATTAATGACTATCTTTTATATATTTTTTCATTTCATCTATTTAATTATACAGTCATATCGAAGTATACAACAGATTTTTATTTTATTATAAGCAATACAGTATTCATGCATATAATTCAGATATATACACGAATAACCTGTACACGAAATCACCACATGAATACATAACCCGGCTTATTGATAATGATAACCCACTTCTTATACTTAAAAATCATATTACTTCATATAGCTTCTACCAGCATCTTCGCTCGCGTTAATTTCGATTTTGTCATCCAATTATAAATGTCAGTCATATAACATTATTATTTTACACTTTCGGTTACAATATTGGACTTTCAGTATGGATCCAACAACAATGTACTATCTAACACTGAAAGAATTTTTCAAATCGGACCAACGGTTCCTGAGATTAGCGCGTTCAAACAAACAAACACTTCAGCTTTTATAATATTAGTATAGGTGTAAGCAACTAAACATTGTGACTTATTGTCTGCTTATAACTATGAAGCGTCTAATGAGATACAATATGAAAAAACTCAATTTTACAAAAGCAAACCCTCCTTATTTCTCATGTTAAGAGCATAGAGTCTAACTGCCTATTTCCAAAAAGATTTCACATTAAATAAAACGCCGGGGTTGTTACGTGGGTACGCATTTTTATTTTCTCGTTTTTCAAGTTGTTTACTAAGCACCGTGTAATGCGCCTGAATGTTTTCCTACGTTCATATATAATTATTTAAGCGTATTGTGTGCACTGAATATAACTAAAAGGGTTTTAGAACCTGTTAACTTTAATAATTTATATATACATACGTGTGTAGTAGTAAGATTGAATCATCTTAATCAAAATATTTCTATCAATTGTGTATTCAAATTGTGTTTTTTAGAAAAGTATACAATTACTTGTGCAATATATTTCTTACAGACGAAAATAAACGAGCCTAAATTATTTAAAAATTTTATAACTCATAACTACAGTATTTTTTAATTCGCCGAAACAATAACACAGTACTTAACCTCTTTAAGTTTGTGCTTGTATTTTAAAGGAATTTAACAGCGAGTCAGAAATGCATTGCCTCGCCGAACCAAGAAATGTCGCCAAAACATCTGAATGCCAACAAGAGCTAAAAACAACGCTCTTACGTTCAGCTTTCGCTGCAAAACGCGAACAGAAAATATACGTTCATTACCTTTAAAGACTTCCCGTTATGAAAGTGCGAAGTTTATCAAAACACGAACAATCTGATATCACTGTGGATTGTTTATCACGGCTAGAGTCTAATGTTCAGCTACTGGTACGATTGTTTGGGTGTAGGCACCGGAGTCATGAGGCAACCCTCCGACTGTCGCGGGGTAACTGTTAGTGACACTGAGACCTACGGGTTCACCCCGATGACGTCACCCTAGACCAATAGAGGGAGGTTTTCGACGCATGCGTGCCTCAGCAGCCGCCACGGCGCCTCAGCGAAATCTCAGAACGATAAGAATCCTAGCTTCGCTTTATCCAGCCTACATTGCCGCTCGACTTGACTGTGATTTTAAAATTGACTATACAAGCGGAAATGTTTGGGGCGCAATTTTAAATTTTCCGTTCATTGTGAAATTTTCTGGGACTGACAGCTTTGCTACCACCCCCGATGGGCAGTTCAAAGGACCACGGCCAACATTCTTTTTGCGTCAGTTAGTAGGTATGGAGCGCAATAGAAATAATTGATATACGAGTACATTTAATTTAATTTGCTCTTTACGGGGCTTAGCGATTTCAGCGAACAGGGGTTTTTTTATACACTGCAAAACATTGCAGGGAAAGGATTAATTTAGGGGCCTAGGGAGTAAAATCTAAAAAAACACTGACCGAACAAATACGACTAAACACTAACATACGTCTTGAATTGCTTTTAAAATTTTTATGGGCAATTAGGCTTACATGCAAGAGCCCAATTAACGTGTCGAAAAGCTTGACATGATTCATGCTGAGCTTATCATATTTACCGCATTGAAATACACAGCTCTTATTAATAATTTCTCTAATAATATCATATATGTATGTAAAGGCTTAAAGTACAGAAGCGGGTTTTGACGTAATACTAATAATAATATTGGTAATTTTAAATCACAAACGAAACTGCTTACCTCATAGATTGGTTATCAGACTAGCTGATTTACGCATATACCAAATATTATTCAGAAAAAAATCGAGAAAAATCTATACCTATATTGTAAAGCTGAAAGTTTTGTTTGTTTGAACGCCCTAATCTCAGGAACCACTGGTCCGATTTGAAAATTCTTTCAGGGTTTCAAAAAGAATATTTCTTTATTTGTCAAAGGAGGCTATGGGCTATATTATTAAAAAAATAGATATTCTAACTAAAAGTCGAAAAATGTAATCTAAGGTGTAAAAATCGAAATGAACGGGAGCGAAGTCGCTGGCAGAAATTAGTTTTGTATATAAATTGACCTAACGACGACGCCGGTAACTAGTATATTTTAAGATTACTTACAAATTGTTTAAATAAGTAAATATAAATGCAAAGCTTTGTCATATGAAGTAATTATCTTCGATACTACGTAGGAAATCGAATATCACATAAGTCAGACGATCGAAAGATTATTTTCTCTTTACTCCAAAAGTAATCCAAGTGCTTTTTCACACTCAATCACGGCGAACAAACTATACGAAAGGTTTTAATTTGCCATCCGTCTTTCAACAATAGGCCAGTAGACGGTAGAAGGCAATCTGGGCTCTTTTATGTTCATACTACATAGACGACGTGCTATTTCTATATGCCTTTGAAATATTTTTATGTTGGGAAATAAAAGAAATGTATTTGCTATTTTTTTGTTTTAAAATTAGAAAGAGCTATGCCGTGTACGCTATGGATATGCAATGATCTGTGAAGTAACAAAGAGGTCGGTACGTTTATGTATTTTTGTGAATGTTTTGAAAAATTTTAACATTTTCAATAGTAAAACATTTTGTCCACGATATTTTACTACACACATTGATGTTTGTCGTGAGTCTTTACTGTGATATTTATATTGATAAATTAAACATTCTGTTTAAAATCGAGATAAACATAACTAACCTTCATGTTTCCATCTGTGTAATATAACATTAATTTTAATATTTCTTCCATTTTATGTTCAAAATTAACAAAATTATATATTTGTAGAAAATATAATATGTGTTAAGTAAAGTGATAAGCCTCTCTTATACTTACTATATATTTACGTGCTGCTGCTAAAAAGTCAGTACTTGATATACCGATCTTAAACCTTGTTCGGCGTCCATAATCAACTTTTGTCTTAAGGTTTATCATAAAATATGAGGCTCATTTTTAGAAAATCTCTCACGATTATGCTAAGCTCTTAAATAACGCTAAAATGTAACACGTAGTGGAAATTGGCGGAAAGCGAGTGATTTATCGTGAAGATAGCTGACGTTAATGTCATAACTCAAACACCTACGACAAAAACTCGGCGAGACAGGCTAAAGAGGCGTAATTGTTTCCTCTTGGGATATGAACAGCGTCGAATATAATTTGTTCCCAACGTAAAAAAATTCTAACTTAAATTATAAATACGCTGTTCGCGACTTTATCTACAAAAAAGAATTATAGCAAATAGTTCATTTCTTCCTTGAAATTCGAGAAATCTCTACTTACCAGTAGGAATATTCAAGATTTTCTACAACTAATATTAACAATCTGCCTGCGGCTAGCCAAAGAGATAAAAAAGTTAATAAAATAATCCTCTGTCGTACCGGCTTGAGAGTTGATTTTTTATAACCACTAAAAGGTTATAGATAATACATAGCTAGGCGATGTGCCGTGGTTTCGCCTGCGTGGAATTTATGTATTATAATATGACAGCTAGATCGGTACAGCCCACAAAGTGACAGACAGACCGTAAAATATATAAACAGATGCACAAAAATTGTTAAATAATTAATATTATAATATATCAGACAATTCAGTTTTATTTATTAGTAAAGAATAGATACCACTATTATATTTTCTTTCTCTCAAACTTTAAAAAGAAGTTCTTTGTACTCACCAAGTTTTATCGTCGTGACAACTAAAAGCCTATATCCTTTGTTATTGTTAAATCTGCCATTATTACAAAATCCGTCACAATTGGTTGACTGTTTTAGACGTAAAGATGTTCACACGCGTTTCCTTAAATGTGTAAATATAAATACAATTATATAATAGAATGTCATGTAACTCTTTGTTTGAGATAAATATTCAGTTTTTTATATTTTATCATCAGTTCCTATTATATTTTAAGATTGCTATCTTGTTGATATAGCGGGATTTCCTGATGTTAATCTTAAGTCGGACTACCGAATTTGTAATTAACTCAAAAATATAATGATATCAAATTTCGATTATCGCTATACTAACAGCATTAATTATAATTCTTTATGAATATAGCATACTAAAATGTTTATTCACCCTGTATTTTTTTGTTAAGTATTAAGCAATTACTTGCCTTAATGTATTCAATTTCCTTAGTAAGACTCATCAACGCTTTTTCTTTTCGGTTGCTTTTATAGGCTTCGCCAGTTTTCCTATTACATCTCAGAAAAGCCTCACTTTGTGGTCTTAATCGTTATTCTACGTATTGAGGAATATTTCTACTTTCTTTGTTCTAGAAGTTTTAGCAGTAAATGGTATAACTTTTTATATAATTGTCATTTTCATTACCGAATTAAGTTCCAACAGTTTGAGATGTTTATAATATATTCTCCTTTTACATTTGATTCATACTTCCGGCTATTTTAAGAGCATTAAACTTATGAGAAGTACGATAAAACTCCATGCAGCAATTGAACCAACATTTATAGATTAAAAGTTCGTAAATTTAAATTTAAATTCGACATCGGTCTATACGAAATTGTCAAAAGCTCCGAGTAAGTAACTATGTCATATTGTGTATCACCTTCAACATGCTTTATGCTCGTTTGTTGACATCACAAAAAATGTCGAACATGTACCTATACTATTGTTTTATTGTTAATGCAATTCATCAATTTGTATTTGAACACAATGTATTGTTCATGGATGAATTAATCAAATGCAAATAAAAAGTGTATGGGGTAGACTCGGTAGCTAATCCTAGCGACAGGTAAGCTGAGCTAATTTATCATCCCCGAAACAATGGAGGGTGTTGAGCGCTTTACATAAGCTATGTACTGGTTTTAGAGGGTTCGATAATGATATAGAGCTAAACAGAAACGTTCAAACGATGCATTTTGTGTTTTTTATCCAAATGCTTTTCGAATGCTTTTGCGATTATAAAAGGCGCTTTAGTCCGCGTGTAGTTTCCAGTCTCAAGGATAACAATTTAAATAAACGACAAGATGCAAAACGAACAAAAAGAGGGCTCCGAACACGGAATTTATACTACGTCAATATAAGTTTAATTAATAAAGAAACTCCGTTAATTTTATATGCAAAATCAAAGTTATACTGCAATTAATAAATAACATATATATGTAATTAAAATTAAAATAATAATTACGAAACAAAGCTTTACCCATTTGTCATGAATTCAATATACATTTGAGCAGTTTTTATATCTACCAACATTAAAATACTAAATTTATTACATTTCAGTAAATGATTATATTCATCAACATATCCTAATCTGCACAGTTTTGAAGCTGTATCATTAAGTATTTAGATGCAGGGTGATATAATACACGGAACTTCAAAAATGAGAATAAGAAACAAAAATCTTAATTATCTTCATTATAATCTTGTTATGGCGTGTATGAAATATCAGGCAGTCAAAGGGTAGGCTTACCCGGGGGCTGGCGTTGGCCTTTAGGGCTTAAACGTTCCAGAAATCCGTGTAAGCCTATTTTATTGTTCTACTATTGGCTAGCGGCTTGATTCAATCAAGAGCCCTAATAATCTCTCCGATTTGCATTTAAACCTAATCTGCACTATATTTGATTAAAATTTTAATGTATAAATTTAATGAATCAGATTGAATAAATTACTAATTCAAGATTTCTTATATCGTATACGATATAATGCTGTTTACATGACAAAAAAGAATGATTTGTAGAACAGATTTAAAAATTTACACGAAAAATACAGCTATCAAAAAGAGTCCAATCACAAAATCAAGAAATATCTGCATTAATTTTCTTAGCGAGTTTTCGACAAATTGTTATAGATAGATGTTTTAATTAAAGAACTTGATGCTAGTTCTTCGAAGTCAGAGAGGGCGATAGAATAACTTATCCAAAATATTACGACATAAGTTATGCTACGGAAGACCTTACAACGTATTTATGACAAAAACTAATTTTAGCAACTCAAACAGAATTTTAACAACTAAAGCTACTTTGTCAACTACAATGTCAAGGTTAGTCTGAAGATTACGATGTTTTAAGTGTTCCGTCCCTAATAAAATTATATTGCACGCCGACATGCATTTATAACCAAAATAACTCTTATGATATACCTACACACTGAGCCCACTACTTTGTTGTCGCAAAAAAATCGATTGAAATTATTTAGTTCTTGAAAATCTTTTATCAATATCTATTGTAGTTAAGCGAGTATAAGCAATTAGTCTATTTACGACAAATATCTTAAATCAGTCAGTGGCAAGCATAGACTATAAATATATATAGATAAAAAGTCGATATAGGAAATAGATTTCATTCCAAACCATAAATACATTTTTGTTTCGAAAATAAATAATCATAACATCGGCTTATTTTAATAAATCGGGACTATATACGTGAACAAAATAATTATAAAAACTAGATGACGCGGCCATACGTTGCTGTGGCTAAGGTTTTTGTTATAATAAATTGGAATTAGTAAACACTATAATTATTACTGAAATATTTGTGCTTTCAACACAGTGCCATTTATTGAATACCTACTCAATTTAGTTAGATATTGTCATCTGTTTGGAGCTAAAAGATAATTTTGTCTCTCAAATATACAAATAATAATTCACAATAAAATAATATTGCGACTATAAATGGATAAATAAAGTATCCTATTTTTTAAGTTGGAGCATAGCACTCAATTTAAAGATAAAACCGTTAAAATCGGTTCAGCAGTTTCGGTGTTCATCCCGGACAAACAACGCGACAAGTAATATATATATATAATATATATAAATTACTTGTCGCGTTGTTTATAAGATTATTAAGGTCGGCAGGAGAACATCCTAAAAATGAAAATAAGATGTAATATGGATAAAGCCTTAAGGTTGGCAAAGCTTTTTCTAGATCTACTGATCTTGGAGGTCCCCATGGGCGACAAGAATCGCTTAGTATTATATAAGTGATCTGTATTCTTATTTGCCTTCCCATCGCATAAAAAGAGGAACTAACAGAAACAGAGTTACTTCGAATATTATTTAGTAATTTTTTGAGTACACAAATTAAGTTGTGTTTGATTAAATTAGCTTCATTAACGTAAGTAAAAATATAAGAGGAACAAGTTGTTTATTGAATTATAAACCACATCATTAATTATACACGTAGAATTTAAATTAAAAGATAAACAGTTAATAAATGACTGGTAACTAAAATTTAATAGATATACATAAATTTATCACACTTCGTTGTAAATTATACAAGAAAGCCGTTAAAAATTGTTCTACTCAAAAAGACATTAAAACTACACTGAGCTAATAATAAAATATCAAATTCCATATAATATTCACGACGATTACTCATAACAGTAATTTTTTATCCTACATAATTCCTTCGATTTGTCTCGTGATAAGTTAATTTTCTTTGTAGACGATATTTTTTTTTATCAACAAAATTTAATGAAGTTTCTTATACTGATGCCAATATAAGCTGAAATAAATAATATAATCATTACTTTTGGAGATTTGCGTGACTAAATAATAACTTGTTATTTATATTAATAACTAGCTTCTGCCAACGGCTTCGCTTGAGTTCATTTCGATTTATACACCTTGTGTTACATTATTAGACTTTAAGTAAGGATCTCTACTTTTTAAGTATAATATGGTCTAAAGCCTTAGATAAATGTGCTATCTAACACTGAAATAATTTATTCAATCGGACCCACGGTTCCTGAGATTAGCGCGTTCAAACAAAGAAACTCCTCAGCTTTATAATATTAGTATGGTTGTTAAATATATGACACTACATGTCCACTGTTCTATATGTATACTTGTATATAGATTGTACAAAAATATATTTCTAAAAACTTACGTTCTTTTGACACAAAATAAAATCATCAGTATTCCATGTTAACAATATTATTTGAGAGACTTTTTGATTTATACAACAAAATTTCAACCATATCATATTTCTATTACATACAAAAACGTTGAAAAAGTTATTTACGATGTATATTTGAAGTCGAAAATAGCGACATCCTACGCGTGAAGTGGCTCAGTGTTTGCATGCATTACATGGGATATCCTTTACACAATTATGTTAATTAATTTATATGTTTTGTACATTTATATCTGTTTGTTTTTGTATTTGGTTTAAATTTTATTTGTATAAATCAAAAAGTTTCTCAAATAATATTGTTCGAAATAGTTGATTTGTGAATTGCGTAGAAAAAGATTAAGTTCAAATCTTATATGTGGCGAGTCATAAAAATTGATCATGATAACTATGATGAAATATACATATTTAGAAAAAACATTGATATACACTGTAATTTTGTTAAAGTTCAATTAATTAACCGTGTTATCCGCATTTAGATATATTTTCTCTTAGTCTTCTATACATATAATAAATCAGTACAAATTTGTATCTGTACATTCAATGAATTTATCCAAAAATAATATGATAGACAACTAGACGTGCGCAGGGCGAAACCGCAGACAAAAGCTAGTATAAACACTAATATTAACGTTTAAGAATTTAAATAAACAATTTCGTATCCCTAACAACACTTTCTCTTTAAAATACGCTTGTAATGTCTGTAAACATATGATCAGAAAATTCACTCCCCAATAATTTAATTCACGGTACATTCGGGTCAGATGAAATTACATCGCGATCAATAAGGAAACGAAATTGCCGTAGCAAACTCACAATCAGCGTAATTCATCAATAAAGGCTTTAAAAGACCTAACTGTTCATAACAGGAACTCAATCTCAGTCAGCAAATCGACACGGCCAGCATTGATTGCTACGAATGAATATAGTGAAGTTTAATTACTCCATCATTGATTTTATCAGACCAAAATTTTCCATCATGTGTATTGATTGCCTCGTTCAACTTATTGAACTTTTTCACTTAAGCTTAAACGGAAGTTTCAATTTTGATTGACTTTTATTAAAATTATTTCAATTAAAAATTTTAATGGCCTCAAGGGTGTAGCGGGCTGTCTATTCACCTATATACATACATACTTACAAATAAAGACGTGTCTATAATGTCAGCTATTTTCTATTTGCATATGAATATAGTACACAGGGTACTTATAATCGAAATACATTTTTGTACATATGTCCTTTTGTTTAATGTTCTTTTTGTAGCGGCCGACATCCGTAACGGATAAACTAATTTTGACTAATTAATGTCCGTTTCAACTTCACTCTATAAATTTCCGTCGAGTCTTTTTGATAAAAATTGATTGCCTTCGTTACATAATTAACAATACTGTGACGTAATGAGCCTTTTTACACCATTTGACACCATATTAAATTATATTTTTAAATCAACTCCTGTCAATTTTTATGATGCAAATTAATTAAATGCATACACACTTGTTTAAACAAATAAATGAACTCGAATAATGTATTTGCTCAACGATACAAGATCTATAAAGATTAATAAAATACGATCATAATACGTCAAGGGCTATTAGCGAGTGATTTAGTTAAAGCTACAGACAGTTTATTATTAAAACTTATCATCCATGACTTAGGATAGTCTCAAAACTTAGTAAATACGCACTTACTAAATTTTAGCTAAGATCATTTTTATGTACCAACAATTTTATTAAACAAAATATAATTAACAAGACTTTAGAGCTCTCTATGTAATCTTACTCAAAAGCGTTAGTTCGGTAGCGCAAAAAGCACTGTAGAAAATTCATAACCATATAAGCTTTTCTTTATAAACCGTTTAGTATCAACCTTTATGTATAGAATAAAGAAGAACTCAATTTTATTTGTTATTTAAGTTTGAGATCTTGAGGTGTTTGACTGATGAGGCCTTTGCAATGTCAAGTGAAGCAAGACGATAGGCATCTATAGATATCATAATACAGACACGATCATATTCATATTATTCAGTTTTTTGCAAGTCATTAAGTAGAAAAAACGATAAGTTACATAGCACTTACACCGGACTCGTACTTTACTTGGAATGATTGATTAACAGGTATCCGATATAATCACTCGAGCTAGAACTTCAGTCATTTTGTATAGCGAAACAGCTAGTACATTATACAAGCATAATTAAAAAAATACGTTAATTCAAAGTTCCCGTATCTCCTATATTTCCTTAAAAGAGGAATCAGTATCTATTTTTTTATATACTTGTTTAAGGTTCAAACAAAAAACTATAAATATGTAATTATTTAAAAAAATACCTTGAAAAGACAAGTCAAATGTGCTATAAAATTTCTTTATCTATCTGTAATATCAAAAGTAGTTATCGAAAATATACTTGTAAATCAATAAATATAAAAATAAACATTGAAAGATGAATCATTAAAATTATAACCAACAAGGGAACCTCGTACTTTGTGTTTCTTATATTTTTATGAAAGGTTGAAACACCTTTAAAAAGTTTATACATAAATGTTGTGAGAATTTTAATGTTTAAAATTACGAATACTAATGTGCGTAATTAGTCAAAAGCGTCACACTTCAAACGGAATTCTTGCTTAGTGTGAGCAAGAGCAGTTAAAAATGTTTTTTCCATCCGCTACTGAGTAATCCATCTTCACCAGCCTTGTGAGAACACCGAAACGCTTTTTATCCACCACCACGTTACATAACAATGCATTGTTTGTTAATCTGTATCAATCTACGTTTTTGTTGGATTTTTTACGATCTATGTGTTCAATGACGCGAATTCGACGTGACCGTTAGCTTAACATCGAAATCGTAATGGTATTTTATTACTACTGCCTTGAACTGTATCTTCATAAGATCATGTTGAAGAAATTATATTTAATAAAGCAGTGTAAGGTAAGTATTAGTCTCCTGTCCTCTGTTTTAATAAGGTTCGACCTTATAAAAATCTTTCCCAGTATGCCAACAGGAAATGTGGTTATCAGAGTATGTGAAATGAATGCTGCCTAAATTAGACCACAATGTCTTCACTGACATGACAATCTGGCACCACAGGTTAGCATATATGTGCCGTGTTCTACTGAAATATTATATTAATGTTTCCTCGGGTACAAATCCCAAATCGGACACGATTCTAAGACGTCTAGAACCAAATTTTATAACCACTGAGCTATAAAGGAGCATAACATAATTTGGCATTAAAAAATTTTAAGAGAATAAACTTTGTGACGGACTGACATGAATTTATGATTTTCGGTACTCAAATATTTATCATAAATGACCGAACTTTGAAGGTGAAGAGTACAATTTTAACATATTGTAACGATTATGTTATGAAAGGTATTCAGAGCCATGGGTCAGCGTTTGATCCTAAATTTTCTGATCCTGAACACACACTCAGTCATGCTGTGTCAGGTATATTTTATACAAGCTGATCCGTTCCAAATTTATTGAAAAGAATTAATTTATCACAAGCTTTAATGATATGACTTGCAGTAAAAACGATTTTATTACAACACTCAAATGCAGACATTATGAACCGCCCAGGTGCTTTGTAAAAAATTATGGCATGGTTCACTCTTTATTTAAAATTATATAAATCTGCAAGGATAGAAAATAGCACTTCATAAAATTGTTTACAGAAGGAAAATCTATTACATCACTTCATTGTGCTCTCTAAGACCCTAATTTGATTATGTGTCAAATTTAATTAAGAAAATTTTGAATTGGAACATCTATAACAATAACTTAACTTAAAAACAATTAAGATTAGAAAATACTGTATAGTTTCATTGTTTACTAAAATGGCTTATTTCTACAATTTACTGGACTAGATTCACATCCTGAATCTTATAAGAAGCATCTGTCACACTTACCATATACTCGTATTCATGTTGTATGTTTACCTTATAGCGATAGCAATCTGAAGTTAAACGTGCGTAGAATTAAAACAAATTTTTGTTTATTTTTTATGTTAGAATTTATGGTTTATATCTTAAACCCTTGATATAAATACACACTATAATTAACAATACATACAAAGGGTCTTCATGGGTTGGATGATAACATCCCTTCGAGATTTTTAGAAGATTTGAAAACACGTAATTTGTAACTTTAGTTAACAAAAGGATTAAGAAATAATCTGAATTAATTATAAGGCTTTATGCATCTCAGTAATACCATTGGCGTAGTATAATATTTATAGACACACTCATGTGGAATTTAAGTAGCCAAAAATAGACTTTTGATGTTTTTAGTATATTTGTCCATTTTAAAGCCTTAAATGGGTGAATGGAATATCTAGATAACATCCAAGTCACTGCTATTCGTACACTACGCAGGATTGCGCTTTTCGCTTATAGTTTTAAAAAGCTTAGTGTTAATATAATTAATGCCATATTTGTATAGTAAAAATAAGGTCCACGTTCGTCAGTCATAAAAAATTGAGATTTTATAAATTCAAAGGATTTATCACAGTACTAAGATTTGGAAAGCTAATAAGATACATATGTCATCTTTGTAACTGTACATATTTTAGGCAGTGGCTTCTTCGGTTTGATGTTACGTACCTACATTCGAAATTCACAAAGAAACAAGTGTTTGAGTCTGATGAGCTCATTTGTATAATTTATAGGAAGGATACTTCGAGAATAACATAAGACGCCGCATTCTGAATGTACGATAATTTGCTAACTCACTGAATGTCTGATGTTAAGAGAATTCAGATTATACATAGGGGCTTATGGAAAAGGTCGGCCCATAATTTACTACACACCAATGTAAACTAACTACGTGTTAAAAATATATATTATAATTATATGTTTCATACAGTAATAATCTTTTATACAAAATTTTTAACAACTACTTGATCAAGGTAAAATTTCTACTGTGAGTTACAGTTTAATGTGCTTTGTATACTTGAAGAAATCTTGCAAACTTGCAAACTTTGTCAAATCTTAGAAGTCTGTTTCTACTTCTTAAGATCGTATTGAAACACTGTAATTAGAACTAATCAGAAACAGGGATTAAGTGTGCTTTAGACACTTTAAACTACCTATATATTATTTACATCATTGTATACAGCGAATATTATTTTGAGACTGGACTAGAAAATTGAGAAATATTTTAAATAATTATACATAGACTATCTTCTTATCTATTTTTATCATCTGTGGTCAACGTTAAGTATATACTAAGAAAAAAAAAGAATCTCAATCAAACTTATAACCCTAATCGATCCCGAAGACATATATTACCGAAACGTTAGAACCATTAAAATACGTTTGTACATGAAATTAATGTGGAAATTTATCACATTTCTCATATATGAAATCTTGTTGTGTGAATGAATTTAATACATGTTGTATTGGAGTTTATTTTTACCCGTTACCCGATTAGACTTAGGTTTATCTGTTTAGAGATTAATCAAATCATTTTTGATTCAACTAGCATTAAAATTAAATATCGTGTAAACAAGCGAATGAATCAGCGAGTTCAACGACATTGTAATAAGTAACCGGTTACTAAATTACTATATCTTAACGTGCGAATATATTTTTGGCGGTCGTCCGTCAAAATATATGGCACTCTTCGCCGAATTTGCGCATAAAATCTTCGTGAAACGCAAAATAGGTCATAAGAACTAAATGCCATAAATCATGACCGCATTCCTTACCGTTTTCAATATTATCAAATTTCACGTAATATATGTTCCTTAGTACCAGCTAAGGAACATATCGACATATCTAAAAACTGCTTATTTATTTTAAAGAAAGAAAAAAAAACAAAAATATATATCAAAGCGTGTTTATTGCAAATTGAAATATTTAAAAGGTATGAATATTCGTAGAAGCTATAATTAAAAAAATACTTTATATTACAAAATATGAATAAGAGTTTTTCGCTAAAAAGAAAATAAAGTATTAAATTGTTATACGTCAAAAGTCATATTAAAATAATATAAAGTAAAGTCATAATATAATACTATTAATGCGAAAGGTCATGAGACTGTATGTATGTTTGTTACCGCTTCACGCGTAAACTACTAAACGCATTTTAATAAAACTTTATTGGAAAATAGCAAATATAACAATAACACATAGTTGTCATTTATAAATATATTCCGTGGGTGAAATCTCGGGACACAGGCAGTTAAATATTATAATGATTATTTAATTGAAAAATAATAAAAATAGTTTAGTGATACAGAGAAAAATTATGACAAAATTCTTTTTTATCTTAACATGTAATTTTGATATTGAGCAGTATTCTGAAACTATACAAATGAGTTGTGGTTTAACATCAAATTTCATCTCTTCTTTTCCTTAAATGCAATGACAGTGTCCTGTTATCGGTACTCATATATTACACTACACAGCGATAATGAAACTAAATTGATTTCGTGACACGTTTTGAATGTTGTGATAAATGATCATTATTGCAAAAGTGTCATTTAATAATCATTATAATATAAGTTAATTATTATTTTGTCTCGTTAGATGATTCGTGACAATTCAGTGTCCATTGTGACAAAATTAATTGATGAATCAAAATTCTGCGAAATAAAAGCTGAAACGTATTTATTGGATTCACAAGTTGTAATTTAAAGATCTTAAAACTTTATTTAATATAAACAAACTATTATTTTATAAATATGAAAAATTCATTGTTTGAGTGTTTGTTAATCAAGCACACAATATGGATGAATGGATTTAGATCTAATTTGATATACAAATAATTTATTAGCGAAATGAATATATAGCTTGCTTTATTCCGAAAAGAAACTTAAGTCTAATAACCACACAGATAAAATCAAGGATTAACAAATATTCAACTTATAAGACATAATTTCAACAACTTTTTTTAAGCCATGACATGACAAAATAACGATTAAGGAAAAAATTCTTTGTGAAATTAACAAAAATCCGATCTTTTATTTTCCTTAATTCCTTTTTTATTTACAACTTGGGTGAATATCATTTCTAGATTTTCCAAAATGCAACATCTTTTAATCTGGTTCTACAGTGCATACCAATTTAGGTAAAAATCTTACAAATTGCCTCAATAACATAATTGTTAATAAGATCAGAAATAGGTTACGTACAACTTAAGTCGATTGAATAAGAAAAAGATTAAAGAACAAGAAACGGTTTTTATAAGGATTCTCATCACCTTTACAAGAGTTCTCAACCTTCGTTGACTTGAAAATAACTCGTAAGGTTTACTGTTACGCGTTGTGGCTTACGATTTTTATCGGTTAACTCTATAAAATTTGTCTGTAAAAAGGCTGTCGTCTTTAGTCGGTTCTTTGGTTTCATGCTCCGTAGCACAATGTAACTTTTAAGGCTGCTTACCGGAGTCTAGACTTTTGATTTGCAAATTCTTACCATATTTTCCTAGATGCTTTGTAACAGCGGTGGTCGAGATTCTCACCAGAATATTTTTTTAATAGATACTATATTTAGTCAAAATGAAATTAACCAAAGGTATTCCTAAGATTTTCATTGTCTAGCAGTAAAAGTCGCGCCTATATTACTAGCCCTTTCTAAGATTATTAGAACAGCCAGACAAAAATTTTATATATTTAGTTTCTATTATTAGTAGCATAGGTAACACATACATATGGATTTAGAAAAAACTGTTTTTTTTTCATTACAAACAGACACTCCAATTTAATTTATATCTATAGAAAATGAAACCAAATTGTAAAAACTGTAGTTTTCTCGTTAAATCTCTACCATTTAATTAAATTATATTATTATTTAAATATACAGCATTAGATTTCAATACGGTATTTAGAAAAAGCTTAAAATTTACTTCTCATAGTTATCTACATTGAAGGTTAATTAAATATGAATTACAATAATTAAAAAATAATAAACCCCATCTACAAATTATTAAAAGCTCGAACAGACCCTAGCGAATTATAGCTAAGAACAATGTAGATTTTGTTAGCTTTAAAAAAACTGCATTAAAATTGGCTCATTCGTTTAAGAGCTATGATTCTATAGACCGATATACATACTGATAGACACGTCAAACATAATGTATTTTTAGCGTAGGGAAATAAAAACATGTCATTTGTTGTTTCGTATATACAACTGGCATTTACGTTTCTCCTCAATACAAAACGCAGTGACACAAAACAATAAACTAATATTTACTAAGGACTAATTTTTATTGACAGAGTTTAATCATTTAAAAAAAGCTTTCGTGACTCTACAATGTCGTATTTACACAGCACAGTAGCCCTTACCGTTGAATAAATACAGATAATTTTTGGTTCAAGTAAACAGCTCATTATTGTCCTAAAAGTATACAAAGTGGACCGTTATAGTGAAAGAGGAATATGAATAAAAAATCTTACAAATATAACGTTAAAGTCAGCAAACATTCTCAAGACTGATACAATTTATATGTTATCGTTAAATAAACGGCGAGATTTATATATCTGCAATAATAATTTCTTTATCGAGTTCAGTTATCAAGATATAAAATGCTCATAGCCAATAAAAACTTCGAGGACAATTCGAGGTGATGTTATAATGTTGGACATCACCCTGAGATCGCTGCGACGAATTGAAGATTCCGCGTTATTGAAACATATATTGCCCGTGGCTTTTCTCGTTTCAATAGACTGAGATAATAACTACAGAATCTCATATATATTTTTGACATATACGAGTATAACGCTATCGGGCTTTATGGAACTTTACGTAATAGTATTAGAAAGCTTACAACGAACTTTTAGTTTACATTGTTTTGCCAAAAATATACACATTTTTTTTCTTTAATAATTTTTTAAGTTTGAGCTAGTTTTTTTAACAAGACAAATTAGATTTTACTTGATGCTTTATTGAACTTATTGTTGATTTTGTCAACATATTCTGGTTATTGATAGCTATAGAAATGGTTGATATAAAAAGTAACAATTTGTTTTCGGCTCAGTTAGTCGATTAACGAGGTAAAGAGTTACTTACACAACTCATTTCGCTGAATATAATCAATTTGAAGTAAGTTTTTGGAATACGATTTTTCCACAAAAAACTATGCTTACTTTTCACCTCTTTCGAAGAGTAATTAAAAAAAACAGAATTGCAAATCGTAATTATTTGTTGTCAAAAACATTGTCTACCTGCATAGCTTAAACGAAATCAGACGAAAAAGTACAAATCTCGTAAAAAGTGTTCACTTTCTAACAGAAAGTAAAAAAGTAGCCTATAACCGTCTCCATGGTCTATGTCAATACTAAATTCATCATAATCAATTCAGCCATTTAGGCGTAAAAACATAACGTACAAAGTCACTTTCACATCTATAACATTATTAAGATAAAAAGTCGAAATTAATTGATATTTTTTAAAATAATTATAAATTCGTAAAAGACAGAATGTGTTGAGGATATTGAAAAACCTTAATCTAGAGTAGTGCATATTTTATTCAAAAAGCAAACCAACCAGTTTTACGAGCACCGTAATAAGCTATCATTAACGCGTAGTTGTTACGTTATTAAGACCTACATGATAAAAATTTCATTTTTACGTTTATATGACACTATATTAGCGTTTACTTATAATTCATGACTATAAAATATCCCGTTTAATGCACATTAGCAAACCTACTCACATTCTTGTGAATCTAAAATCTGAAAAAAACTCCGAGAACACTTTTATTTGTTATTAAAAAACCTTTTGTTTAATAGTATCATGGCATATTAAATATATTTGCTAATCCAATAATGATTTATTATCCGTTTCATTAATTTAACCACAAGCATTTGAGAAATGTGTTGCATTAGCGAACGCTGCGGATCTCATTAAAAAATCAAATAGAAGGTTAAAAATGACAAAAATGCAATAAATAATGTCATCTTCGTGAGATTAATGTAATTCAATAACCATTTTAGGGGTCCTCACGTCCTAAGGCATACATTTTATATTTATATGAGCTAAAATGAATTTAGCCGCAAAGACATTCCGAGATAACCCAGTAACTCAATAATGTTTCATGAAGATTCCAAACAATATATTATGGGACAAAGGCTGACGTACGAAGTAATAAACTTAGGGATCGACTTCTTATCGAAGGGCAGAATACCCATTTTTTTCAACACTCTTAAATTCTTTTTTATCAAATAAATACGCAGTTGTTTACTTAAGTTAATTAGGTGCGTATATACGATCTATTTATAAGTGTGTATTATATAGTATATAGTAAATTATATAGGTGTGTTTTAATATTTTTCAACAATTATATATAGAAATATTCATAACCTTATATTAAAATCCTAAATTCTTTACGCCTTCGAATAATGATTTCTATGTACTTCTCAATATTAATCTATAGAAAATGGCAGCAAAATTACTAATATCCATGACAATTACTCTGGAAATCGTATATATACTCCTAATCTTTGATTTAGATTTAAAACTATAGTCTCATAATGGATTGAAACTGAAAATTGATTGTTTTACATCTAAGAATGGTTTTAGACCTTAAATTGGGTTTGCAAAACACAAAAGCCGAGAATCTTTAATGACTAACCGCCAAATGCTAAGTGTTAATTTACTGATGCATTTAACTCAATCCAAGGATCCATTTATAGTGACGGCTGGACGAATTAGGAGATGTCCCACCAAATATTAATGTATTCAATGCAAGAAATGAGTTTTTATTTTATTGTCAAGATATAAATCCACTTAGGGTAGGGAGATAAGCCTAAAATCAAATTATGTGCTTCATTACAACTTTAGAATAACTTGGCAGGAGCTTTTGCTCCTAATGTTATATGCTAACAGTATTTATTAATAACCATTTACATACCTTTAAAATTGAACCCATAATAAATTGTATATGATTCATGTCACCGAAAACTTGATTCCTAATCCTTTATAATAAAAAATGTACAAAATTATCATACCGATGTAGTCGCATGAGGGTCATTTAAATTTTCCTTATTAAGTGAGAGCTTAAAGTTTCTATCACAACGCAATCAATAAGAATATGTAAAATAAATAAAAAACATCATAAACACGTCCGTTCGTATCCTCTAAATAGTATGTCAAACGGTGACAAGATTAAAAATAGTATTTTTATAGATTCGATTAATAACATACATTTAATTTCAATTTAAAAATGATCTTTACTTAAATTAAACTTAATAAGAAACGTGACATATGTCCCCATCTAGAGGTCTACTGGACCTGTATATTTCTATGACTGTTTTACTATCCATTTTTCAAATAGGAACGTAATCAGCCCTCTGGGACCCGTTAAATATTTTTATACCGTCTCTCTGGTGGTAAAGACAATGACCTCAAATCACAAATGGAGTCAAACTTAATAAACTTACAAAGAATTCTATGTATACCTACGAAGGGAAACTACATAAAAAAGATTAAAAATCCCTATACTTTTTATCCAAGCACTGGTCCCAATAAAGTATTATTTTATGAAAGCTTACCGTACACTTCGTTGATTTCGCTTTGGATAACGTTTTTTTCATTATTCGCATTCGATATGAAAAACGAACAAATATTTTCTAACGTTTTATGACTGTTGATTGATGTTTTTTTTTACAAACGGATATGGCTATTAAATGAATCGAAGTGTAAAAAGCATAGTCTTTTAATGGGGGCTTTTAAATGACAATTTATGTAGAATGTTGTATTTGTTAGTGTTTATAGAATATACAAAATTTGCTTTTTATTTATAGCATAGATAGTCGAATAAATGCTAGTTTTATTGTAATATGGCCACAATTATTTTTGTATTCTAAGTTAACTTTATAGACATTTTATATCTCCAAATACTTAGTTATAATAAACCCGCCTGGGGCTTTAACCTTTATTTCTACACTACTTTAAAACCATGCAATAGATTTTAATACTATTTTGACTGGACGTTGAATAATTATTATTTTTTTTTATGCGATAGGAAGGCGAACGATCATACAGTTCACTTATATTAAGCGATTCCTGTTGTCGATGGACACATCCAAGATCTGTGGATCTAGAAGACGCGTTGCCAACCTTAAGCCATATTACATCATTTTTTTTTGACCTTGTGACGTCTTGCTGCCTTATTTATTTTCAATTCAAGTATTCGGAAATTCATAGACTGAAATCGAAACGTGCATAGCACTTCACGACTTTTCCATCTATGAACGGTGATTATTTTACTTTAAATTTATATACAAAACTAATAGAACAAGCAGTTGTTTTTCTATCAAATCGTAAAAATATAAGCGCTACATTATTCGTAATAATTAAGGTTAAGTTTACTTTAATTTTCTTTTTTCCTGGATTCTCAGTTTCTGCGTGGGTTAAATACAAAATAAATTAAGATGTACCCATGAAATATATTTAAACCATCCCACATTCTTGTAAATACCAAAATGAGAAGTCAGTTCACGTTTACTGAGATCTTTGAATGTAGAAGTACCGACTTGTTAAAATTTGATCTTAGCCGATAATAAGACGTCCAGTGCTTAATGCCTTTGTATTATTGTCAAGAAATGACAATGGCATTTTTAAGAAGAAAAAGCTTTATCGTAAAGATTTTTTTTATCAGAGGAAGTATAGATAACCTGTATATTAAAGTAACTAATCTTTGTTATTTGTGAAAAAAATAAACAAATAATTACTCAAATATTATCATAAATTATCGTAATAGTGGTTAGTTTAAGATTCAGAAAAAAAAGTTTTACGCTTCTCAAAAATACAGCTAAATTTCATATATATCAGCTTTAGCTTGACTATTTGTTTTATTAATAGCTACAAAGAGCTACAAAGTTTTTGTGTCCACACGAGCTATTCAGAAATATATATCTTGGTATTTCTGAATAAGTTATCTTCTATTTAATATTACTAAAAGAAAAGCAAGCTTTAAAAACATTAAAAATTCAAGTATACCGCATTTGTCAGATTGTCCTTTGCACCAATTAGATTAATTCTCATACAGTTGGGTGGTTCGTTAACTGTTCGACAAATAAACGCAACTTACTCCTACGAGTTTTATCAATGACTTATCTAACCTTGATAATGGATTGACTATAGTTGCTTTTATACTTTAGTTATAGATAACCAATAAAGTAATCAAATTTCAAAGATATTAAATCTTTAGGTGACTATAATATCAGACATGAATTAAAAATGTACGTTTTGTACCTGAACAATTGCTAAAAGGAGCCATGATATCATAATATTAAAGTTTTATAAAATTTAACCGAATTCGTTTCCCTAACTCCGCGTTTTAGGTATCACCTAAAGTGAGGTCAATGTGTCGCGTCAGGCCCATGAGATGCGCAAACGCACGAGGACGAAGGATTATTTTCCTATAAAAATGTCGGAGGACCCCTTACAGACACAGTTTCGTACACGCCGCGGACTCGGAAGGACATCAAGATGAAACTGGTGAGTCCTTGGTGTTATGTGAACAGTGCAAAAAATTCGTGTCCAAAAATTTAGTAAAACTACACTTTACATTAAGATAGATATAAATGTCTTTTTAGAATGATTCATACTTTTGCTCTTTTTACTTACAAAAAGTGCTGTAGTAATCATGTTGAAATGCCTAGAATCATTAATAATTCCGTTTTAGAAATTAAGTTTTTAAATTCGGGTTTCACGTTAAATAAGATCGTCTCATTAAAGATAGATTTTATTTATTTTACAATATTATGTACGTAATTAATCTTTATACTATTTTACTATTGTTGCAGCTGTGTCTATTCTCCGTACTTCTTGCTATTTCGTTAGCAGATGAAATTAAGACCGAAATAAAAGACGGCGATTTACTTGAGTTACCAACAACCCAGGATGAGCGTACGCCTTTAATTATTAGTGAGACGCCCAGAAGAAAAATTAAAAGACGAGTAGTGAGACCACGCTACTACGGATCAAACAATACACCGCAGAACAATTACAATACACCTGAAAACAATTACTATTATCCACAAAACGGTTACAATCCTGCGACTTACCCACAAAATAATATCAACTGGTCTAACCAAGATTACAACAGTGGCTATCCCACACCAAGCTGGGAAAAACCCACCTCGCGTCCACAAGTATCAACCACTTGGACTCAGGCGCCTACCTCTACGTCAACAACGACAACGCCAATTCCTGTTATCAAGAACGAACACACTATTGGAGATAATGGAAGCTATAAATACGAGTAAGTTATTTTAATTTAAAAATTTCTGTTATTCGAAGACTTATCAATTATTTCCTCTTTGTTGACAAACAAAATAAATTTTTAACAACTAAAAGAACACTCTCATTAGAATAATAAATAACGTGAGCTAATTCCCAATTATATTTTTCAAATTATATTCAAGCATCTGAAATTTTGTTCCTACATAAAATAAAATAAAAAATCTACGCATTTTAAGAGCTTTATAAAATAATTATAATAACAAATGTATTCCCATATATGTTAAAAATTGTTATTTAAAGAGTCGTTTGGTATATTATAGAATTATTAATTTGTAAAAAGTCTATATACAGGCTGTTTGGGGACTCCTCCTGAAAACGAAGACAGGTGATAGTACTAATGACACCTTTGATGAATGGATGGATTAAAATTCGATCCTGCCTAAAAAAATCATATTCTTAAAACGCTTTATTAGCGTTATTTCGCGCCATCATGTTAGTGATGGAGCGAAATAACGATCCAGCTATTGTTATCATACTTCATTGCTGGTTCTTCTTTTTTAGTAATGTTTTTTTTATGAAACTATCGTTTCATATAAAGAATATTACTTTACGTTAAAAACATTACGTCAAAAATATGTCGTTTTTAGTCAGGATCGACTTTTTTTCCATCCCTTCATCAAAGGTGTCATTAGTACTATCACCCGTCTTCGTCTTCGGGAACAGTCCCCAAACAACCTGTAAAAATAAAATTGTATAAAGAAACGAAAAAAACATAGGACCCAAAAAGGAAATACTTTGCTAAGGAATTCTAACTTAAATTAACCCAGCAGGAACATCGACGTTTTTTACCTGAACTTCCCTGTTCAAGGTTATTCGTGGTCACTCTTAATTTCACAAAGGAAATAAACCCGACGCGTGGTCGTAACGACCGAATCCTTTCTCAGCTTTATTTATGGCATCCGAACAATAAATTAAAACTTTTAAAGCTATATAGGTAAAAAATAATTGAAATCAACTTCCAAAAGTTCAATAATCTTGATTTCATCGATTATTTTTTTTCAAAATCTTTTTATTTTTAAAAGCACATTTACCTTAATTGCTAATTCACACTTTTTCGTAACATCTAAGTCTATAAACGCAAATAAGTATATAACGGTTCCTTCGCTATTGTATACATTTGACATAAAAATGTTTCCGCCGTTACTTTATTACCAATTTAACTGTATTCGAATTTGGCGAACTTAATTAGCATAAAACATAAATAAAAGAATATATCTAAATACTTTTAGACTACATTTTCTACATTTCTTTATGTAAAGCAGTGTGTCGGATAGTTTTACAGTTTAAAAAGATAAATTGTTATATCCGTGATTACTGTTACAAAATATTTTTTTAATTCGAATCCCGTACAACGTTAATTATTGAAAGTTCAATCAATTTTCACTTTCTTTAATACGTATATATATCTTAATAAAAGCCTTCAAAACATGTTCGCGAAATAATCAAGTAGTGTTTAGAATTACTTTATTACTTCTACAGTTTTAGATGATCTTTTATTCATAAAAGTTTTCGTACAAGAACCATAGGGCTGTTGCAATTAACGAGCCGTATTTTCGCAGATACGAAATCGCTGACGGCACGCATGTCATGGAAGAGGGTTATCTACTTAACCCGAACACCGACAATGAAATACCAGTGAAAAAGGGGATGTACTCTTTCACTGCAGCTGACGGAACTATATACACAGTAACTTACTGGGCAGATGCAACCGGTTACCATGCAACTGGCGACCATCTACCAAAACCTCATCCAATTCCTCCCGCAATTCAGCAGTGAGTTACCTTTATATTAATTCTCATCTACAACACCCTAACCTGCATAAGGACGTCCTGGATACCCTTACTCTAATAATAAGCTAATGTTATACTTAACCATTGCATAACATATAAATTTATTTACAAAAGTATATTTGTGAATTAACTCGTAATATGTTTCAGATCTATTGAACAAAACGCTCAAGCAGAAGCCGAAAAAAACAAAGAACAAGCTTACCCCCCAGTACAGACACCACCTAAGCCGATCAAACCGCCGACTTACCCTCCTCAGCAGAAACCTCAACCTTACCCTGGACCACAACAGCAGGTTTACCCTGGACAACAACAACCGGCCACTTACCCTGGACAGCAACAAAATTACCCTGGACAACAGCAGACTTACCCTGGACAACAGCAGACATATCCCGGACAACAGCAGACTTATCCCGGTCAGCAACAGACTTATCCCGGACAACAGCAAACTTATCCCGGTCAACAACAGACTTATCCCGGACAGCAGCAGACTTATCCCGGACAACAACAGGCTTATCCTGGACAACAGCAGACCTATCCTGGACAACAACCAACGTACCCCCAAGAAGAGCCCAGCTATCCCTCTCAAGGATACGGAAAGTAACTAACAGATAATATTTAAGAAGGTTTCAAGAATATTGAAGTCTTCATATAATGTTACCTCAATGTATAGTATTCCTGTATTATGAAAGTTGGTGAGGTTTGTTTCCTTTTAATATTAAGCACATATAAGCCACTTGGATTGAGCCTACATTCGAGAAATGTTGATTTATTAAAAAGAAACTAAAAGTGATAGCCATTCCTGAAAATATACTGATTTTAATGAATGTTAAAGGAATTAAACACTCCTTGCCCACTTTCGTGATATGGTTTATCTATAAGGCAGAGCAGTAATCCTGTTCACGATAAAAATTGTGAGCCTGATTTCTGCGAGCGACGCAACCATTTGTGATATTGATTTTCGATGCCAGTTGTAGTTTTAATTTACTTTAATTAATAAATCATAAAAAAATGTTTTTGTATTTCTAATACTTATTTACCTATATTACAGTGCAGTTAGGGGTAGGTTGAAAGCTTTGTGTTCCGTTAAAGAAAAAGCACTAAGTATGTACAGTCACACTTTAATGATGAATGTCTAATTGGAATGGTGCTGCAAAAAATAAATTTAAATTAATAGTAAAATATTAACTAACCGCGACGCTAAAAAATACTTAAAAATTATGTCGTTTTTATGAGTTCTCAAACAAAAAACAGCATCAAAATATTGGACTATTTGTTTAATAGCTACAGTGCTAAAGACGGACGTAGGATATCATCTAATTTAAAAGAAATCTAGTTGGTCAGTGTTAAACAATCACATAAACAGGCATACAGAATACTTATAAACATTCTTTTTAGATAGATGTTCCATAACTAATGACGTTCTGATGCGAATGTATCATTACTGGAACATGCTACATGTTAAACCGGCTTTTTCTCGTCTCTCGATTCAAAATAAGCTAATAATAGATATCTCATATTCTGTCGAAATAAATTGCGCTTTTAGATAAAGTTAATGTACTGTGGCTTGGCTTACAAATAATTGCTCCTGTTTTGAATTTATTTTATTTATGTCTACTCAATAACAGTAAGGTTTCAAACTGCTCCTATAGCTTAAAATATATTGTTTACTAATAATCTACCAATTTTTTGTCGTCCCCAATACAATATATCTTACTTGTTCTATTCTTCTTAAAACATATTAGAAACGCTAGGAGACATAAACAGTCACAATCTATTAATTTTCATTCCAACATTGAGGAAACTGAACATACCATAAAAATTGTTAAAAGCCTTAAAGTCTGATTATATCAGAGACCCTTGAAACATCAATATTTTGAATAACCGGTCGATTAGGACATTGACACCGATCGATATAAGAATTGCATCATTTACACTTTCAGAGTCACGCATTGAAATATCTCTCATTCGGCTTCGAACACTCATTTATCGAAACATTTATCTAGATGCCCCTTTCAAATAAAAGTTTGGTGCGGTATGTACCCTTTTTTAATTAATAAAACAGCAAGGGCCGTAAAAAACGAGTGTGAATGTTATTTTGTTTGCAACTTGCAACTGTTTTATTTTTATGATATTGAAAAAATATTCTAAATTTAAAGAACACAAATAAACTTACAAAACTCATCCTCTCATTCTGAATTATACTTTCAGTCGTGTATATATTATAAAGAAAGCATAGTTTATATATTATATACGAAAGGAGCGACAATGCAAACAAACTTATATTTTAGCGACATAGAGAAAACATCACGAGATTTTACACGAATGCCTGGACATCGCGTGCATATAAATATATGCGGAATTCATTTTCATTATCAGTTTAATTTCTACTAGTGTTTCAGTGTCACGTATGAAATTTTATAAAATAATAACAGCTTCAATTGAAATGAAGCTGGTAAGTGGAAGTGAAAAATGTGTTTTTAATAGTTAATTCATTAAGCAATAAAAATGCATCGGATTTTAATATATTTATGACATCGTTTCAGGTAATTTTTTCTTCTGTAATAATAAGTTTGGCAGTGCTTACAAAATGTCAACGAATTCAACAGGAGCAGTTTCAATTTTCACCGCATTTTCAAACGCCCAGTTCGGGCGTAATGGTATCAGACAGTTCAATTTATTTGCCACCTGAACCACATACACCGATGCCATATTTTGCAGTCAATAACATAAATAAACTTCCATATCAATTTTTACCGCCTAGTGCTACTAAAGCACCTTCAATGTACCCGACACCGTATGCTGGAGTGTTTTCCTCATCTATGAGACCAAATTTCGAAAATGATGAGACCGATGATGAGCGTATAAATCAAGTACAAATAACGTCACCGAGGCCGGCACTGCGTGGCAGTCAAAATCTTGCGAAAAAGAATATAACTGATCTTAAAGAAGAAAAGAAAAACCTTAGAGCTTTGCCTAAAATGTTCAATTATCAACAACAACAAAGTAAAGCAGATGAAAAACACAAATCTATGCCATTTCAACATATTTCAACAGAAGAACCACTAAATCAAAACGTTGCCTCTAGAAGAATGATAATTACCAGTGAAATTAATAGAAATGATGACCACTTAAAATCTTACTCAAATTCACAATTTTCGCAAATGCCAAACATATTTTTTTCATCTACAACGGAACCCGCTATTCCTATATTACGGTTATCCAACGAAATGGATTTAGATGGAAGTTTTAGCTACGAGTAAGTCCAGTTTTATTTTATACACCTAAAAAAGAAAATTGTCCAAATTATTATATGATAATATAAAGACACCTTTTTGGAATTCAACATTTTAGATAATATAACATTATATAATAATTGTCTTATTAAGGTCATTGTTTATTTGCAAACAGCTAATAGTTGATATTGATGGACAGAGTCTAAACGTGATGTTTTATAATATTTTGTATGCCTATTTATCCTTTATAGGGCTTTAGGTGCAGACCAAACCCATTACGTGCAACATAGTCGCATGGAAAATATGGGTACTGGTAAAGAAGAACAGGTGGTAGAAGGTTCGTACTCTTACGTCGGTGATAATGGACAAACATATACAGTCCATTATATAGCAGACTCTAATGGGTATCGAGCCAGTGGTGATCACTTACCATCACCACCGCCTATTCCTGAAATTATACAAAGGTAATAACATAATCCTTGATTTAAAGTTAATAATATTACATTAAAATGTTTTCAGTCTACTATACTAATTTAGTTTACGATATCAATAATTAACAATTATTCCAGAGCTATTCAATATAATTTAGCCGAAGAAGCAAGGAGGCCTCCACATATGAGATCATCTTGGGAAGAAGATTCAGATAAAGATGTTAATGTTGATGATAAAGGAATACATTTTGCAGCACCTCCTCGAAGTTTATTCACTGGTAAAACACCAGAAGCTTTTTCATTTGGATTTTCTCAAAACTCTAACAATCAAAATAACGTTGTTGAATCTGCAGCCAGTTCCCATATTCCGAAAACAAGCTTCGATATAGCTGTAGAATTGAGTAAGGCTAAAGCAAAATCTGGTTCGATTTCTCCACAAATAACATTTTCTGCTTCTCAAGGAGCTCATACTCCATCTTCACCCCTTCAACAATCTATACCTCGATCAGTATCAAATGACAAATCACCACTTCCTCAAATTATGAATTATGAAGCTAGTTCTAGAGAACTTGACCAAGAGAATAAGCCACTTTGGAGATGGCAATACGGTTTGAACGCAAATGTCGCTGAACCAAATCCCAATAAAAATACTATTTCACGTTCGTTTGCCGAAGGAGATGATGTAATTATTAACTTTAATGACATGTCTCCACAACATTATACAAATATGATAAAAAGTCAAATTATAGATCAAAAGCAAGATGAATACGATAATAATTTTAAAAATGCATTTTTACAATCTACTCCAAGTTCTTCACTAGCCGGGACACCTAAATATGTTAACAATAAAATACTAAATTCTAATGAAAATGAACAAAACACATACAGATATCCTTTACCAAAGCAAGAAATGCAGATTTATGGAAATATCAATCAAGATTATTTTAAAAATAATCAATTGAACAATATTGAAAACCAAAAAAATATGAACAGCTATTCTACCGTAAAAGAGAAAAGTATTTTTACCACAACTGAAAACATTAACACGCAAACATCCATGCAAAGCTTTAACAAACTCAATGACTTTAAAGAAGAAAATAAAGTTCAATCAAAACTTATAACCCCTCATCCGTATCCAGGCTTAATTCGGCAACAGAATTTTATGCCTTCAAGTCAATTTGTGACACAATCTTATGATTACGAAGATTCAGGATATGAATTTAAAAAAGTAATATCATCCACAAATTCATATTTGGGTTCTGACGAGGCGTATAATGTACAGAAATACCAAACTCATACATTACCACCAAGTAAATATTGGCATAATGCGGATGAATTCAATAAGAGCTCCACTACAATAACACCGTATCTGTACAGTACATCAATTAACCTACCTTCAAATACTAAGCAAGCTCAGGAAATTAACAACTTTAGACCTATAACTTATACAAACAATTTTAAAAAGGAAGACTCAACTACTACCGAAAAGAGCATGGATGACCTGATTCGTGAAAATATATTCTTGAAAAACATAGTACGGGACAAAAAAGAAGAAAATGTTGACAAATTTGTATTACAACAAAAAGAAGAACAAAAAATTGATAGAAATAGTGAAGTAAAAAATGAAAAACATTCTAAATATATACAAACTCATCCCAAACCACAAAACGAAATCAAAACGGTAAAGAAAAAGCCCTTAGATATAAATGACGTACTCAACTACATAGCAATGAAGAACCACTTCGAGCTGTCAAAGACAAAACCTAAAACTATGTCTACAATAAGCAATTATCAAAGTAAAGCTACCCCTGTTAATTTTATTCCTATTAAAGAAGATAAACGAGAAAACATTCCGGACATAGAAGAAAACTACACTCAACGAACTCTAAGTCAACAGCAAGAAGAATTACAAGGTATTATAAAAAATTACAAAGTTCTCCAAAGACAGAGAAATTCAGGTTTTAATCATGTTAACAATCAGAATTCAGATTCACCGCAAAGACATGTGAAACTTTTTAATTCAGAAAATCAACCACCTTTAGGACGCGCTGGACCATCTATGAAGAGTTATTTGCCTCCAGCGTATTTATAGAGAACAGATGTGATTAGTTTGAAATAATTTTGTAAATATTTTTTTAAGGTGCATTTATTAAAAATAGTGTTAAAATATATGCTACAAAAGATTAATATGTCGTTGTTAATTGTACCGGTTTTAAAGGTTTGAAATTTTTTACTAATATCAGAAACGATAAAAATAATATTTGTAAAATGAATCTATACAAAATTGTGTTTTTTAAACTACAGACATCGGAGTCCGTAAAATAATTTTAGTTCATCAAAAGTGGACCACAGCAAGATTAATTCATAACGGGTGGACGAATTGTTGATATTTTCGAAAATTTATATGGACAACCATCAGACAGGGGGAAATTTATCACGTCGAATGTCCTACTTTTAAGAATTAATATCTTAATATATACAACATAAATGTTCTCTAAATCGATCTTCTATATCTACGATCTCTTCTTTATAAACTCATAGTTATGTCTAATTTGTATACAATTCTTTCTTTTAAGACTATATTTCTTCCTCTCTCAACCTGTTTTTATTGAAATAACCTTATTATAATAAATTATTTATGGTTGCTATTTATAAAGTGTAATTATATGTCTTGTTTCATCTTTCTTTCGAGACATAGATTTTCTTGTTGCAATATTTATCCTGGAAAATGTACATAATAATCTCAGTACTTTCCATTAGAAAACAATAACATTTGCTCATACACCTATCACTAGCACGCAAAAAATTTCACTATCAGAATTGAAAGCGTGTTAGCAAGATGCATTCCACGGAATCAGCGAAGATAGCCTATTAAATATAATTGTGAGATGCTCACAGTAGATAAAAATTGAAACGTTTATTCCTAAGACAATTTATTAAATCTCGTTATAATTCCGTGAAAGCCCTTGTAAGTTTTTCGGATTTTACATACATGGAAACGAGTAGCATTAATCATTACAAATTATTCGAATAAAGGCATATTTTTATAATTATTTTAAAATCGAAGACAAGTCTTCAGTCAAAGTATCTTGATACTTGGACCTACTTTTAATGTATCTCAGTAATTCATTTGAACCGTTTGAAATTAATTTAGAATAAGTAAGAAATAAATCCATTTATTATATATAAAATCTCTGTGGGATACTGAACTTCAAAAATAACAGAACATAGCTTAAAGGGTTTACACTCATAAAAAGCTGGAAGCAAAAAATATTCCTAATCAAAAACTTAAAAGTTAAACTCGTCCACAGACAGGAAACCTCTTTGTTATTCAAATTACATGTTTTCTTTTTATTTGATGCTTAATTAAGCCGAAATCTACCTCCTCATTAAGCATTCACGAATGCCTAAACAACAGTATTGTTTACGCAGACAATTTGTGATTACATTCGAATAGATACTGCTGGATATTTGCATTTTTTATTTTTAAAATGCTTTGCTATATACTTTTAACATATAAGTAACTAAAAAACTTATTGAAGCTTTAAGCATATCATGATATGGAGCACAATTAAATTAATTATGACATTAAAGAATTATTAGGATGCAAGTAAGGAGTGCGATTAATAAAAGCATATTTTACAATTTGATACTAAAAGCCTTATTTATAAGAGTATCTAAAAACAGACTCCTATTGATTCATTTGGCTACTTGACATTCATTTGGTTCGTTTCAATAAGCTAAAATTCAAGTAAAAGATAGTTTTAGCCCTTATGAATATCATTTTGAAACAAAAGTCTATTAAGTGATCTATTACACTGTTATAGTGGGTTGATAGTTTTTTAAACTAGAGCGGTAGGTTTACCAATACCGGTTTAACGTTTATACACCTTTAAAGCTAAACTAGATAGCTCTTTATTACTTCGCACTAAATGTTTCTTTTCGAACACTGAATAATAAAATTTGACAATGCAATATTCGTATCATGATCCTTTCTATTACATTAACTTTCACCCTTCTGAATAAATACGCTTCAGGTTATATTATTCCCCAGTAATAAGTAATAAAGTAGGAATCTAATTACTTGCTCTTATAAGGTAATAACTTCTTTTTTAATTCAAACTTCTATTTCAAACTTTGAAACTATGATTCAGAAAGCTATAGAACGTAAATTGAAACAATGTTGATTACAAAACGCTTTGTGAATATGAACTAACAATTACTTACATCTAGCAACACTAGAATAGTAAAATTTAATTTCCGAAAATGTCGGCTTTAGTACGAAAATGAGAAACTTTTTCCTAATTGCATATAAAAGTTTATACTGTTCTTATAACAGAAACACAATCGCAAAATTTACAAAACGCTAATGTTAAACGCGCAATGTACCTGTTTTACGTTTATGATAAATAATTAGAATACTGTGCAAAATAGTAAAAAACCATCCAATGTGAAATCTCTTTGAGACCAAAAATAGTTTATACATAAAATTATATTAAACAACAAATGGTAGGTACATCGTCTTTTACCTTAATATAATAAATACCTTTCAGCTTAAGTCCTCATAATACCCTATTTTAAAACACATTAAAGTGCAGTGATATACATTATAATGACAACCTCATTTCAATATAAAATCGTCCCGTAACATACGACGTCATATATTCTGAATAGAATATTAACCTGTCACATACAGACCTTCGCCATACAGCCTGAGTAATAAATCCGTCATTAAAGCACACAATAAACTAAAAACAAAAAAAGATATCAATTTCTTTGACAGCGTGAATTCATAGCAATAAAATGATTTTTGCCTTTTATTATTCCAATGTAGTAAACAGTCATTTGCATAACTGAAAACTTTAGTATACTATGTCAAATATTTGGTTGTATTACATCAAAAAGGTGGACAAGTGATTGTCACTGCGTGTTAAACATGTAAGTTTTGTATTTGGTGTCTTTATTATTCATCAATACATATTATGATGAAGGTTATTGCTGATTAGCATTACGTGACACATCGGTCACAGAACGTCTACTAATTCAATGATAAATAGGTCGACAGGACTATTTTTTCTATTTCTAACCGTCTAAAACATTACCTTTAGCGTTTATTTCGCAGTTTTTGGACCTTCCGCTGTACTTGGTTTAGTATAGCGGAAGGTCCAAAAACTGCGAAATACTTAGGTTAGTATATTATTCGTATGAATGGTAAAATTTTCTAAAAAATATAATTAAATTTCACTTGTCTGACATATTACTGTCGATAAACGGAAAGATCGTAGTTCTGATGCGCTTTTTGAAATAAAACTACGGTCAATTATACATCATTGAATAATTAGTTATATAATGTGGGTATCACCATCAAGAGAATTTTAACTCATTTGTCGTTGACTTATATTACAAAACTATTTCAGTAGTTAAATGAGAAAAAAGAGCGCTTAACCGCATTCTTAAATTTCAATGTTATGTGATGACACTCTATGAACGGGCTCGCATAAAATACATATTCACTACAAATTTAACGAAATCTACAGTAAACAAGTTTATTTAATATACGGATACAATAAGAAGATACCAACTCCTTGCTATTAAAAATTGAAAAGAAAAAAGAAATCAATTTACAAAAATAAAGCAAATTGTAAAAGCTTATTCTAAATATATAAATCGAAAACATTTCCATCAAATGTAATACAATAATAGAAATTTTCGCAAAAGCTACCACAAACTCAGTTATGGAAGCTTAGCATAAACAAGCTTCATAGACCGATCGATTTCCACAGTACAAAGTTAGAAGCCACATTGAAAAGGACATCAAAGTGGGAACGCAAATACAAACAGAAAATATGTAAATTTTAATGCAACCGATGGTAAGATCAAAGTCTCTCGTGGCATTCTGATTTTCGCTTCTACATTTTATTTTTCACAAGATGTAAAAGTAGAAGAATGTATGTATGTCTATGCTTTTTAAATTTGCATATCTTGTTTGACCAATGTGTATTACATTTTCTTAGATCAAGATACTCATGTATTGAAATGGAATTGACAGGTGAACTACAAATAACTTTATATAATTTTCTTACTTATAAAAATAGTTTGTATTAAATTATTGTCTGTCTGTAATATGAAAATAACAGGTGGTTTATATATAAACATCGTATTAACCGGTGTTTAAAACTGAAATAGAATTTATAACACTTTTGGCTGTTTGTTTATTCGGAATAATCTATGAATTGGCCCCACTGATTGTGAAGTAACTGTGAATAGCTAATATTATAAAGAGTAAATAAGCTAATTTTATTTATCACACATAATACTGGAATCAACATGGGTTAAACTATGGTGCACTGCTTTTAATAACATAAATTTAACATTTTGTTGCATTTAACACAACATTTAGTTTAAAAAAATCTCGTTTATCTACAGATGATACATCTGCTATACATAGCTACAAACACGTTCATCGTTCTATTTACACTCCGATAACAAAGTTTTATACAGCAAGTCTTTACAAAAACAAAAGCAATACATTTTATGAGTAGTTTTATTGGGTATTAATAGGGTATTAACGTCGATATTATTCTTTTTAACGACCTTAACGATCGAAGTTAGATTGTACGGTTTCATAATTATGTTGATAATAAAAGGTATGCCTTTATTTATTAATTAAAACCTGGGCTAAAGAGATTAGATGCTATTAGTGCATTAAAATCTTAATATTAAACTAGTACTGTCCGGCGGTTTTACCATGTTCATTAACTTTTATTAATTCTTCCTCATGACATTAGCTTTTCTGAAGTGAGCCGAAACAGAAAGATTACCAAATTTTTACGAATTATATTTCTATTCTTAGTACCTACCTTTAATGCATTTGAAATCAGCTATTATTTTGGTTTTTACATGTATCGATTACGTTTTATCGAGAATGACACTGTAAGATAAGAATATGTTTAAAATATTTTTTTAAAAATATAGATCTAAAAGTTGAATGTTCAAAGTGTTTTGGATTTATTGCATAATAAATTGAAATTATTCATGTCTTGTAAGCATTTGTCATAAAACTAAGTTTTGAAGTATTCTCAACACAAATGACTTTGAATTGAAGCCAAAGTCTAGTTTTTAAGGATGTTATGCAACAAGAAACAAAAGGCAAACTACAAATAACTTCACATAAAGCGGTCAACAAACCCTAAGTTCCTGGAAAAAGGTTTGAGTTTATTTCTTGACCACCATTTATCATAATCATAAAATGTACTAGGTACACAGGTACATGTTCTTCAATATTCAACCGTCTTTTAAAGAGTTGATTGTATTATTCAGTCCAGTAATAAAATCAACCTTACTTGTCTTTCTATAGAAGAGTTTAACTTGCTGGTGTTTTTCATGAAATTATAGAACTAAAAATGTTGATTCATGTTCAACCTTAATCTTAAATGCAAAGAAAATACTTTAACGTAATAAAACGAGGTAATTCTGAGATATAAAGCTCTATTTTTACGGAGAGACCATTTATAGATACAGCTAGTTAATATTTTTATAAAATGTATCAAGGCAAAATTAAATTTTTAACGAACGTGTTTAACTTTAACCCAAAATTGAACAAAATAAATACTTAATTTTCTATAACAGATCGCACTGTATAAATTCGCTAACTATATTTATGTGTAGGTGAAAATTTACATTATAGGATTCAACTAGGGTCCTGCGCTCGTTTTGCCTGCATAATATTAATACCTACGAACGAAAAAAGCATAACGCGTAGGCTTAACTAAATTTATCACCAAATAGTTTAATTGAAATGTCTAAACTTCAATATTTAATTCAAAACTAACTGTCGTATAAAATGTAAGTGACAGTAAAAATCTAAATCTATTCCGTAATTATAATTATAAATTTAAAACCGACTTTCCGGTGAAGCGGACCAGAAATTAATAATAAATTATCTAATTTATTCTATTTTAACTATCTTACTTAACAAAATATGTAAGATATGAAGAAACAAATAAAAATTTAATAACAACTCACTGGGAAACGGGAATTCAATTTACAAATATACATACATAGGGATATATATACACAAATTAACATTCATAACATACTTGATCTTAATATCTACCAGTTAATTGTGTCGTCCGCATTATGATAATATTATCTGTGTACATTAGGATAATAATAATATCATCTATGTACCTGAATGCGTGGCAAGGGACACAGACGTCTGACGGTAGGGCGAACCAGGGGTTGCAATGTCATCACGGCGATTAATTAGTGGAAAATGAACACCACATCGTTCGACATTTTCAATTACAGTTATCCAAAACGGAACTTGATTACCGCATGGCCGAAGGGAATACAGGATCAGCAGGAATATCACTGTTATCTAATTAAAACCTAGGGAATTTAGATATGTATTTGACTAGTTTCAGCACTCCGTAAATACAAGTCGAAATGTAATTTGTAGATACGAATAGAAATAATCAAGGGATTTAATAATACATTTTTACAAATTTATATTAAATAATTCTAGCAAAAAAATCTTTTTGTAAAGTATAATTAAGTTTGTTTTTTTTATAAAACAGGGAGGCAAGCAAGCATACAGTTCACTCGGTGGTAAGCGATTTCTGTCGCCCATGGAGACCTCCAAAACCAGAAAATTTAGGAGACGCCTTAAAACCATATTACACCATGTGTTATTAAGTAACGTTCTGCTGTAGGCCGTATTTATTTTTATTTAGACTATTATTTCATCATAATTTTTTGTATATATAAATTGAGTGCAGATCAAATCACGCTTGTATGACATTGCTTAAGATAAAGATTTTTCTTAAAGTTATATTTATAAGTTTACTGCGACCTGTGACAAATTGCAAAATTTCAAATTGTACCTAAGTTAGCTGTTTAAGCTATGCCAAGAGACAAAAACTTTTGCAGATAAAGTTTGACAACGAATAAATAATCTGTTGAAGCTAAAAATAGTTTACTAAAAAATGTTTAAAAATAAAAGCCGCGACTTTCTTGCTTTAATTAAATAAAAATGGATAAAGAAAAGTTTTAATATGATCGAGCTAAACGAAAATATGTTAATTGTAATTTCAAGTATTTTATATTCACCGGGTATGTTTTAAAAGCAAGATTATAGTCAACATCGGCATTTATAAAATCCTAAAGTGGTTAATACTGATATGAACGCCCTCTCATTCGTCTACTTATATAGCAAATAAACTTGAAGCATTTGTAACTTTTCTCATTAAATATTTACCCACGACAGACGACAGTTGACTACCTCACAAACTGTGTAAATTTTCACGTCATTTCGAATACTTGTTAAAAATTGTAGCAAAGAATGTAAAGCTTCAAAATCTTTCGTTTCAAATATTCAGTAGAATTAAACTCTCTAATAATTAGATAGTAGCGATGCCCCGCGGTTTCACTCTTGTCACAAAAAATTATATCATGTGTTTTGTTGTTATGTGTTCTGATGAGCTATTTTTCTGTACTTTCATTAATATTATGTATATTTAGTAACAAACATACATACTGCCAAACTTTTACGTTTATAATACTAATAAGGATAAGGATCTACAAAAAAATACTTATATATAATATAACATTCTATCTTTATAAGAAGAAAATAATGCTAACGTGTAAGAAGCTACATAATAAATCTGGGTAAGCTTGTCTAGCCGTCTGTACATCTGCCACCACATTAGTATGTTGATGAGCCAATCACTGTAGGAACGGCGATAAAATGATATATTACGCCCTAACAGGGACCCAGGGCTGCGCAATTTACGAGTATATTTTGAAACAAAAGTTCAGTCTGCGCAAATGAGATAACTAAAACCTTAAGAAAGACCATCGCAACTAAAATATCACGTGCAATAGTGTTTTCTATAGTAGTAAATTCTGTTAAAATTTCCCTATTGCATAGAAAAGTGTATGTATATAATGTAATTAGTTTAGTCCCCGGAATCATGTTCCACGAAATTAAAAAATATCTTTAAATTTATCTATTTATAGCAATACAGCAATGTTGAATGAATAATAATATTTTGTGCACATTTTTCTTTGGTATAAATTGTCGACACAGCGGTGACCAAGTTGATGTAATTGAGAGGACGGATGATATTAATGCTCCTCTGCCTTTGGGTGCAATGTGTGCACATTATTTATGTTACAATCCCACAAAATATGGGGATAATATTGGTCTCGACACTGCGAAGCGTGCAAGAGCGTGGATTAGAGTTTCTGAAACAGGTAGATAATTTAAATGATTGTTTATGATATTTTTGGTACCTTTTCATTCAACATAAAAGAGCTAACATCACAGTCGAATGTTTTATATAATTATTATTGTCAGTAAATTTTTATAGCAATATAAATATCCATTTATTGTTCTCTACATGAGTAGGTATTTTACAGCGCCCTCTGTACAAAGAATTACGCAACACATTCCATCACGACGAGGAACCATATTAGCATTAAATGACATTAGGCAGTTTAGTTATTTATTTGTAGATGTCGCTTATTCTATATAACATGCATTGTGAAAGGATATTGCAATTTTAAATGAATTAAATATTTAATAATATAATACACCACAATATATTTACCTCATCATTTTTGTTAAGAAATAAAACAAGTTAATCAAACTTTAATAGAATATTTTAACAGTGTTAAATGTTGTCTAAAATAGGTGTATGCTAACTTGGTGATAAGCGCATTGCAAGAGTTTTCAATTATTCAGTGCCACAGAACTCATGTTATTAAGTCGCGTATAAAATATATATGTATAGCTGAACAGGCACAGAAATTTACCTGTCTCTGTAAGAGCATTACAGAGATCCCGTAAATTCACTTTTTAAATAGGTTTAGTGTTCTAAGCGCAACCGCTATTGTGATAAGAAAAGAACTAGGAACTTCTTAGAAAGTCGAGCGGTTTATAGAGCGACCCCTTTCTTTGTGAATGAGATGGCTCATCTAGATAAGTGGGTGAAGCATTCACGCTGAGCTGAATATCCTTACAATATAACTCGTGTTAAAAGCTGGCGATTTTAACTAAAAATTTACTAATATTTTTTTATAGCGGACCAACTCTTCGGTAACGGTAACTACGGACGCCACGTATAAAATTTATATTCATATGGGACTGCTATTCGCAATTATTTAGCGCATTATTGAGTAATTGATGTTATTATGCGGCTGAGGTATCAAGTACTATACATAAAATTGTAAGAAACCTATATTAACTATTTAAGTAAATTTCTCCCTTGCTACTATTAAAAACACTGAACATCTTTTTTTCATTAATACCTCACACCTTGTAGAGTTTCTATTCTAAATTACTTCTACCTGAAGTACAGCCATGAATCAATTCCTAATTCAAAGACACGAATAAAGCTGTAAAC
>JAOSYY010000009.1:10177018-10195990 GCA_025727935.1 Hebomoia glaucippe | reverse complement strand
GTCAATCTAGGGAGGTTTTAGTGGGTATCCAAGAACTTTGAGAGCTTTATACGAGAGAAGCGAAAACCACGTCTTTGGCTCTCAAACGTTACGCACAATGCATTACCTCCCCAAATGAAATATATAAAACAAACTGTTATAATAGTATAAACGTTTTCATATATAAAATAGCATAAATCTAGCTTTATTAAGTTTACCTGAGAGCTTGTAGTGAATTCGTCGGCGGGCGGTTCTCGGGCAAACCTTTCGAATTTGAAGCTGTTTGAGCGGTAGAGTTCGTTGTCCTCACGCGAACGTCGCCCGCGGCAAAACCTCCGAGTGATTGAAGTGTGCCTGCGATTTTATTACGATTCTAATTTTATTTGCGACATTAAATTTTTTAAAGGTCTAATTTTAAATTAATTTCTTTCTTCAAAAATACAAAAGTATGTATTTTTCTGTCCGTCTGGTTTGACGTTTTATAGCTGAATCAAATATAATTTTGATATGTGGCTAGATATGAGTACAAGTTGGAGCACGACCAAGAGCATAAAAATATGGATAGGTTAGTCCTTAAAGAAGCGCAGATTACTTTTTATAGCTTTAAAATAGAATAAAACAGAAAATAAAATTTGGTAACGGTGTACTCAATTTTCTCCAATATATGATTAAAAAGTTTCTTAAATTTTGTTACACTTAGTAGACATGGTTGCGTTTAAAAAGCACTTGACGACCGTTATATAGTTTCAACATAGTTAGTATTTAAAACAATAAGCACTCAGTTTTTAGATTAATAGAAGAAAATATACATATGAATAACATTTTAATTAGTTCGTCTGTATTTCAGTTTATTATTACCGTTTAAAAATTCTTACTTAGAATTTTTTATTAAGAAAATATTCAAAAAATTTAATTTGGTGTAAATTATTAATCGGAAGTTTCTTGTTTTAAAACATTTTTAGAAGTCAAATTATGATAAATATTTTACATAAGGTACGTTATCCTTTATATGAATACATATATGTATCCCCAATTCCTAAAGTATTCACCCTATAGTAATGAAACTTTATTTAGAGTACTCCTGCTGTGCTTTAGAAAATGTTCCCATCGGAAAAACGTTATTTTGTACAGAAAATAAGTAAATTGCAGACACAGTCACGACCCAGGCCAGATTTTTATAAATTATTCATTTTTATAGAAATATATTCTTCTACGAGTATAGTTCGTGAAACTGGAATAGGCCTTTTGGTAAAACTTTGAAATAAAGGTTTCTGGAATATTTTAGTAGCTTCGGAGATTTCTTTACTAAAAATGTAACTTAAATTATGCTTATGAACATATATTATAAATTAAAATACATCTACCAATAAAATACAATGAATATTATCATGAGTAATATTATATCGTGTCATACCAGAACAGCATCAAATATAAGAACTGTAATAAAAATTTTAGTGATAGTCATCAATTATTAATATGCTAATGTATGACATTAATATCAAGAGATACAAGTGATTGATTTTAAAATTCTATTTATTAGCTAAGGAATTCCTAAGCAATAAAACGAATGCTTTAACATATATTTTTTAATGTTATGTGATTTATTATTAAAATTTATTACTTTTACTACGATTAAGGCGAAAAATAAACAGACAACATAACAAGCAAACCTGATTTATCTACTCAACGACAGATGGCGTAACGTGTCTTATTTCGGAGAATTAAATGTATTATTTAGATATATGTAGTTACAATAAAATTATTTATAATATAGTTATAGTAATTGATTATTATTGGGCTTGTAAATTTACCTCGTATCACTCGAATGTAAAGGCCATTGTATACCAAATATTTTCAATTTTGCAGGAGGGCGTCTCTTTTGTTCGGTGCGGGTGTTTGACTCTTCTACGGGAGGTGTGTGGTGTCTTCCGCCTGATGAAGCCCTAGTTCCACTTCTACGTCGTCTACGTCGACGACGTTCAACCAGTATAAAATTATCTCCGTTCCTTATGATATACGAAGAGCGGAGGGTCGACTTTTCCTCGCCCTGTCTTTGACGTATCAAATCAGCTGTTCGAAGCGTATGGATATTCTGATACTCAGCCTCTGGTGGAGCGGTAGACGTCACTTCTCTGCTGGTTCCACTTCCATCCCTTTTCTTTCGGGAGGAATGGAGACCAACTCGACGCCAAACCTTTTCCATGAATCCGTATTTGCTGTCATCCCATTATATTTTCGCCGCTGCTGATACACCACACGGCGCAATCACTTAACACAATATTTATCGTTCCAAAACGCACAATAGTCTTTCACATTTATACACTAGTAAGTTCAAGAACTCTTGAATGAAAGCTTGTCTTTATGAATAGAAATAACGTCACAGACCACTGAATGATCAGGCACTCATTGTTCACGAGAAGGTCTAATCAGAAACGCGGTTCACGGGTATAAAGAATCATAGATATTCTGGTGACTCAGAAATCAGGGCGTTAGTGATTAATCCCCTTTATAAAGACGTACTAGGTTAGTGGAATGAGGGGAGAGAATAACTTGTTTTTTGACATCACAGTTAAGGTCCCATCGCGACCCTACAGACAGGGTGCGGGTTCAATGAGTACGCATGCGCGATCCCCCTCACTTACCTATACTTGAACCGTCGGCCAAACAAAGTCCAAAATGGCGGATCATCCACCCCTTCCGTAACGTTATTGAATATCTAATTTTATCCTTGCATTTGTCATGTATAGCTTATACTTATTGTAATTTAGTCCTTTATGATTAAAACTTATTCCTGGATAAAAACAGGAAAACGATATTTCTGTCTTCGTATCTTTGTCTCAAATTAAATCCATTGCCCCTCATAATTAAGTGTCGAAAATTACTGCATATTATAAGCATTCGTCAATAATTCTTAATAAATTTACTTTATATTCTTCTAAAATAAATCATTAAACAAATGTATTACTAACTAAAATCATTCTATATTATTTTTCAATGCTTAATAAGAGTTTAGTGAATAAAAAAAAACTTATGAAATTGTAAACAAAATGCGATTTAAGTCATAAACCCAAAAAAAAACATTACTTCTCTTTGGCAGTTGGGTAAAAATAAAATACAGGGTCTCAATTATTCCTCTTAAACGTCGGATAAAAACACAAAGGTTGTGAGAGCTTTGAATGAGCGGAAAAAACTAAGTTTTAAAAACCAACGCTACTTGTCTTTAATTATACAGATAAAGTCCCAGTCTAGCGTTGTACTGCATTGTATCCTCTTCACTCAAACGTGAACTTGCATAATGAAGTTTTATATAACGTTAGTATATATAAATCCCGAATTCCTTTACATATACTACAAAACATAGCTCTTCTAAAGATACAAATGTTGAGCATCGCAGTTATGATAACAATGAAATTTATGTCTCATATTTACTTACTACTCTAATTCAAGATAAGCAACTTACATGGAAACGAGGATATTGAAATCTTGATACTGCATATATTGGGATAATTTTATAATAGTCTAGCGATGGTGTAAAGCAACCGCGACGCCAGAGCACCGGGTGCGATTCCCGGGCGGAACGCAGTTGTATATAAAAATATGTAATTTGTGTTCTGCCTCGGGCACGGGCTGCTTGTGGCTGAACGAGTGTCAAAAACGCAGGCATTTCGAGTATTAAATGTGGTGGGAGGAACTCCTAATAATTTGTAAGTTCCGTCCGGGTGACGTACTACCGTTCATAGATCGAAAAGTCGTGAAGTGCTATTCGCGTTTCCGAATACTCGAAATAAAAATAAAAAGCCTTAAGGTTGGCAACGCGTCTTCTAGAACTACCGATTCTGGAGGTGTCCATGGGCGACAGAAATCGCTTAATATAAGTGAACTGTATGCTCGCTTGTCTTCCTATCGTATAAAAAAACTGATATCCTCATGTGTATACATGATTTAAATATCAAGAAAAACCCCAAAATAGAAGCATTTGCCTATAAAATGATAAAACCCACCGATAGAATTTTAGGGGTATTATTCGAAACTCTTAATTATTTTTATAAAATACAAGATTTAAAGTATGTTTATCATTATATTATATTTTTACTCGGCCTTATATCCGGAACGACTGAACCGATTTTGATGGTGTAATAACCTTAGGAATAACTAAGATTATTTCTATATCTCGATTATCATCATGTCGTATATGTATGTAAACTTAACTTATTGCTATATAAGTTTCTTGGTATTAATATACTCGGGATAGTTTATGCTTCCCAAAGGCAGGTTTTAGAGAACAGTGTGAAAATATGTACATTTATTATTTTACTCAGGATTTTAATAAGTATGATAGATGTAAGTTTCAAAATTCCATTCGTATACATTAAAGTAGAGCAGCCAGGTCTATTTAGAGGACGCTAGAACTCTAATTACTAGTACTAAATAAAATATTGTTGAAATGATTATAGACTTTGAAAAACTGTTATATAATACTCGCAAATAAGTATTAATATAACGTATTGTAAATAAATATGATGGAACATCAGCTTTCCTCACCATGCAACCAGTTACTTCTAAAGAGAATCAGTAAAGAAAGTTAACAAATATGTCTATCCATATCCTACTATGCAGAAATACAAATTCACCTTTAAAATTGGCATCCTTTTAACGAGTTTTTAACCGTTTAGTCACGGCATTGTTACTTAATTCCTTTGTTTTGGAGGTCTTTCCCTTCCGAGATACATGGTAATGGTATACATATAAGCTACTTTAACACTATGTCTAGGATTTAGTTAATATAAAATGATTGATCGATTAAGTTTCCACGTCTTTAAAGCTCCTGAATCGATTTTGCTAAAGTTCTACAAGAAGCTTAATATTTAAGAAAAAAACTCATGTATCAGTGACAAGACTATAAGCTAAGTTATTGTTATAAAATATAATTCTGAAATAACTATTTTCTTATCATATTTGAAATAGCGTGTAAGTTCACTACTTATAATTTCAACATCGAAACTATACTTGTAATATGAAAAACCATATGACAATCATGTGAGAGGGAACAAAGTTAAAATATTTAGATAAATATATAGTTGATTTGCTGTATTTATTGACTTAATCTTCTATACAACATTCTATATGTATTTATTAAGCACCATTGAACTGTAGCAGATATAATATATAGAAATGAAAATAATAAACAAAAACATCAAAATTCAAAAATATAATATTCAAAAGCAATTAGAAAGTATATATCCTAATAAATAATATGAGAAAAAAATAAATAAAATGTTAAACAAATGCAAAATACATTGTATCCTTATTAACAAGAAATATAGGGCTTTAACTCATTTGATGGGTGCATTTTTCATGGACTTAGTCATAACAGAATTCCCATTTACTTTACTAATAAGCTTATTTCCTTGCCATACAGCAAACAAACTTTCATTTGTTTTTAAATCAGGTTGTAGTTTCTCCCACACCTTTTTCTTAGGATTGAGCACTTCATCAGGTTCCCCATTTTCATAGCCTTCTATGACAATTCTGTCCCCAGGGTTACTGTCTTCTGGGGGTAGTAAAGGTTCCACTTGTTTTGGTTCATCTATAGAAGCACATAACACCATACCTTTGGACTCTACTCCACGCATTTTAGCTGGTTTTAAATTACAAAGAACCACAACATCTCTACCCTGCATTTCTTCAATGGGTACAAAGTTAACTAAACCTGAAACAATTGTTCTGGGTTCTTCTTCACCAAGATTAATTTTTTCAACATAAAGTGCATCAGCATCGGGATGTCTTGTAACTTCTATGATGCGACCCACTCTTATATCTAACCTGCTTGGAGTAACCTCTTCTGTACTGGCTGCATTTACTTTAACTTTTGTTGGAGGTGGATAGGCCTTCTTTGCCAACTCTTGTAACTTAGGATCTTTAAATGTTTCCTGTATTGGTGCTAAAAGTTTATTTATAGCTAGTTCAACAGAAGCTTTCAAATCACCAGGGTGGATTTCTTGATTAGCAAAAGCGGTCTCCAGATCTTCAAATTTTGTATACTCAGCATCTCCACCATGCTCTTGGGCTCTGCAAATCTTAAAGGTTTCACCCTCTTTCATCAGTGAAAATAAAACATGTTTACTGAAAGAAAGAACCCCATTATCTGTAATATTACCAGGTTCACAGAAAGCTTTTTTAAGCTTTTTCTTCACATTTGCTGGACTATCTAGCAAATCTATTTTACTGTCTTCTTCAGATGCAGACATTTTACCTCCAGTTAAACCTGGGACCATAGGATTCATTAAGTGTACTCTTTTAGCATACCCAAGCTGTGGCAAGTATTTTTCAGCCAATGTAAAAATTTTCCTTTGATCAACTCCTCCAAACTGGGCATCTACCTTTAAATATTCTTCATCTAAAGCTTGTAGTCCAGGGTACAGAAGTCCACTCAACAGTGGATGGTCCACTTGTTTGACAACTTCTGCTCCAGCTTTTTTGGCATCATGATCAGTTATAACAGATGACATGCGGTAAACATCTAATGTGTACTCTTTGCTCAATTGATACTCAGTACCCCTGACAAACTTCAGTTTTTCTAAAGGCACATTTATAGAAGTTAACATAGCTTTAATTGCTGCTTCATAATATTGGGTTCGGAGAGCAAGAAGTTCCCAGGGCGCTTTCATATTATCGAGATAAGCATGTAAATCTGCAAATAGTATGGTAACTTCACACCCAGCTTTCAGAAAATCGCCTATTTTCGACATAGGAACAAAATAAGCAACATGGGGTCTGCCTGTTGTCGCGGTACCCCAATAAATTTTAACATCTCGCTGTTTCAAAATTTCTGTAAGTTTTTCATCACCCAACACTTCTTGTAGGTTTCTAGTTATTAAAAGTTTCTTTTCCTCCCAAGTTGTCATCCTCGATGTCAATTGAACCTGTAATTTAAAAAAAAATTGATTACTCTGAGTATTTTACATTACTTAGAAAGTTATAAAAATACTAAATGTATATTAAAAATAAATTTCGTTAAATGAATTCCCTGTATAACCTGGATTTATAATAATGGATAATCTAACATATGATTTCAATTTTTAAGAGTTTAGAAAGTTGTAATCCTTGAATCTTGATTTATCATGAGTGACTTAAAAATTGGCATACCTAGTTTACGTATTCAATTTCTGGATGCACCGATTAAGTACATGTGAAATCTGACAATTTGATATAGAGTATAGACCACAAATCACGATAACAAATCGTGAGACGTGACAACTAAGTTCTGACATATGGAATGAAAGTGTTCGTTCTAAAACTGAACATAAATTAAGGATAAACAATGTTTATCATTATTTAAAATATTAAAAAAAAAATTAATAAAGAAGCCTAAAGAAATCTCTGTAAAAAAAACCGATTAGAATGTAATTTTAAATTAAATTCACAACTGTAAACTGAAATTGGTCAATTTGTTCACACAGAATTAATAACAAAATTATTGCCATTAATTTTAGTAAAATTAATCAATTATTATATTATTAGGAATAAGAATGACAACATTTATTTTTTACTATATTTATTAAGAGACATTATTATAATTAGCAATTGTATAATTGCTAATTATAATAATGTCTCTTATCACATTTAATTGTGATACAATATTATATTTGCGTAGCTTTTATAAAAATCCATTAAGTAATGAAATTACAAGTATGACTTAAATGACTGCCATGTTCTTTTATTTTGTATCGAATAGTAAATTATTAACTAATTATAGAGATAAATTAAATAAACGCAAATACGTTCTTATCATACATTTTGTTAGTTGTTAGTCTGTGCTACACTTAAGCTCTGTAAGCGCAGCTTACGTGATCTATGTATAACCCAAAACCCTAGTATCCAGTCAAATATTAAAAAACAATGAATAGTTTCATTTTGTTTCGAAAACTTTAAAACTTTTTTGCAAATACGTATTAAAATGAATATCTAATATTATGAGTAAATCCATAGTGATTTAACATTGAAGTATTTATTTCAATTTATAAATAGAAAAATTTTACTAATCCATAATTATGTAAAATATTTTATTGAATTCTGTTTGTTTGAACACAAAAATAAAGTAATAGGAAATTTGTGTTTTAATAGAACGTTTTTATATGAACTGAAAACCTTATTTTCTTAAAGTGCATATAAGTAAAATATTATCTAAGAATTACTAAGAGACTTTCTTCCTATTACTCATTAAAATCTGAATCCAAACTTATTTTCATAAATTTTTATTATTGAAACATAAAATATTTAAACTGTAAATTAAATTCGGGGGAATTTCATCTTATAACATATTTAGTCTTCGTCTAAACTATTTCAAATTTAGCGCCATTGTTGCAGTGAATGCTCGAATTTCCTGTCAAAAGCGCCATTGCGCATGACAGTCAGTGCGGCCTTGCAGACTGAAGAGCGCTGCCAACAAAGGCCGAGTCGATGGGGTTAAAAAAAATTATTATTTGATCATCTAAAACCCTTTTGTTATTGTAATTATAATTTTATATAGGTTGTGAATCTGTGATTACTTTAAGAAATGTGTGAATGATATGAATCGTGACGACTAGCAAAGAAGTCAGCTGGTCAATAGTGCGAATAGTGAATAAGAAATGGCGGCCTTGCCAGCAGGTGTTCAGTATGCGTTATCATCAGAGTCTAGTTATAAAGAAAACAAGGAACTAGTGTTTGTGAAATTAACGGATTCAGCACTAAAAGCTATAGAAGACTTCATTAGAAATAATAGGGTAAGTACCTACGCCATATTGTTAACACCAAAACAGGCCAACAATGTCAGGCGCCATACTTATATTTCAAGTAATCAAAATGAAACTGCAAATTGTAATGTTTTTGCAAATAAGCAATTTTTCTAATATTAGGATAGGTGGCTAGGGTTCTAGTTTTTATGGATAGCTTCGCTACAAATATTATGTTCTTTACAATGTCACGCCACGTCAACATCTAGAAATTTTACTCTGTTATTTTCACAGATTTACATTTCATATCTATATTTAGAGTTCTCTAACTTATTGTGGTAGTGTTGTATTTACCTATATAATATCTATAATAATCAGAACTATCCAATAATTATATCATTTGAAGTTAGAAAGTACATATCATGTCGTGATAAAAACAACTGCCTGATAATTTCTTCACGACAAAAAAAGTTACGGTAAATAATAGGTATTGCAAATAATTGCAATTATATTACTTAGCCAGACTTTGAATCATTAATGAAAGGATAGATTGCTATTTATTGTATAATTCCTAAATTTAGTACTTTAAGTTCACAATGAATATTAGATACTGCATTTTTACATTATTTTAATATAATAAGATATAAATAACGAAACTTTTATTAATATTTTAAAGGAAATTGTTAATTTAAAATAGTTATGTAATTGAAAGTCTACAAGTCCACCTATTTTAAATTGAATTTATAATTGCTATCAGTATTATTATCAGATAAGTTATTTTACTAAACATATAAGCAATAAATCATTAATTAATAATAATATATATTTTACTATATTAAAACAATGTTATAGTGAAGATAGATGTAGCTAACATTTCATTCCATATGTAATAGGGTTGGTTTGCTATATTTTTGTTTAAGTGAAAGAATAGAATATATCATCAGGTTTGTTTTCTCATACAAAAATATTTCTGAAGTCTGGTACATATATAATGCAATTAAACTATTTAAATACTCAAAGCCATTTATTAGTAGTGCAAAAAGATTGTTGTATAGTTTATCCCACATTATTATACTGATACTCAATATAAAAGATGTCTGTTATTTAAATCATAAAATTACTATTTGGAACTAGTAAATTAGAAAAAAAATTCAATACTACTATTTGAGTCTGGTGTGAAAGTAACTAATATAATTTCTAATATGGAACCAGAATTTAATATATTTTCTATTATTAATAAGGACAGATAAATTATTTATTTCTTCAGTTAAAGTCAAAAGAGCAATTAAATTGGAAAATCACTGCTGATTCATGACTAAGACAAAATTAATAAAACCACATATCATTATGATTGGAAGTAAATTGATTTTATTCTCTCTGTTATCAAAAAAATTGTTGCGCTACAATAATGGTAGATTCTGGGGGCACTATTGATGTTTACCTTGCTTAAAATAGCGAAAAGATTTAATAAACAGTCTGAAAAAGTTAAGGTGGTTTGCAGTGAAATTTATGAGTTAAAACCCGAGAAGCAAAAAAGGAATTCAAATTTAAATAATATAAGTTAGTAATAGACAGAATGGATCAAAAGAAATATATCATTACAAAATTGTTACCTTTATTTATACCAGATATTTATTGACAAAATTATTTACTTCATGTCTTACTATGAATATTTTGTGTACTGAAGCTTTAAGTAATGATGAAACTGTACTCTTTTTAATAACTTTACAACTTAGCATCTAATAAACTAGGATGAGCCAAAACAAGCTCTTAAATGTTACAAAATATTTTTCACATTATGTATTTTACAGAAATCAAAGTCTGAATTTTTTCAAAAAGTCTTTCAATTTTGTTATTATTGCATAAAGAACAGTTTTGAATGTCACTTTTTGGATCAATTAGTTTCTTTATTTACAAAAACACTTAAAAATACTTGTTGTATAACATTATTATATAATATACAATAATCTCGGTGAGGATATCTCAACCTAGATTTGGAAGGATTAATATAGCTGAAAAGAAAATAATGAAGTTCAGAAACATTTCTAGTACTTCAAATATATTTCTGAAGGCATAAATGAAACCATGTTAATGGTAGAAAACTAAAGATCATGACTGTATTAAAATTTCCAATTAAGGAGAGGCTTCTTCCCAGTATAATGTTTGATACAAATTATTTTACATTTATAGATAATCATAATTTATCTTAAATAATCATTATTTAATTTATTTTTATCTGCTCTAGTTATTTAAATATAGAAACATTTGCAATGAATTTGGTATATAGAAAAGATTTCATGCGAGTGAATTTTAATATATATAATTTTAATATAGAATTTATTAAAATAATGACAAGGTGTCCAGCAAATATACATTGATTTGATAACTTCCGGCGACTGAATACTTAAATGACCTTTTGCTGTTAACAGTACTTATAAAGTATCAAAATGTATCTATTCCTAAGTCGTAAATGGTGTGCACGTGCCGAGTGGGCAGTTTCGCAAAATACCGTGCATTAGGTAAGCGAATCGGGCGCACCGTCGCAATGACAATGTTCGGGCGTGGTGAAAGTACTTTACTACCAAATTACCTAAAAATCTATTCATTTCTTACCACAACAAATTAAACATTATTAGATTGTTGGTAACCATCGATTTATTGACTCATATTTTAAGAATTTATTGGTTGCGTAAGGTAAAATAATATTTTATATGTTACACCACTTGACTTACATAATTTGTAAGGTATGAACTTTTTGCTTTTCAACTACTCAGTAGAGTATGATTATTCCAATGCGTATACTATTAGAAAAATGAATGCTCTACCTTTACGGTTCAAAAGAGTTCTGTAGAAAAGAAAAACCGATAGCAAGACGATAATTATAAATTTTAGTAATTGTCTATTTACTTTTGTATATCCCGTCAAACCGAAATATTTTTATCTTATCTATACATTTTGGTTACTAATCTTATGAAACGTCTAATTTCCTAAAGAAAAGTGTTAAATTATGTTTGAATGAGTTCGTTCGTTTCGACATTTTAATTCAGTAATGGTTTTCTAGTCTTAATATGGATTTAAAATCATCATTATATAAGATTAGTAATAGAATGCGTACTCAGATAACCCTGCGTTTTACATAAACGTTATAGTGATGTTAAAAGTTATAACTACCGAATATAACAATGTACTTTTGCTTCAATGCATTACTTTTAATAAAATATTATCTTAAAAATGTTAGTCCTTTAAATCATAATATTAATTAATGTCAATATATTAATGGCCGGAGCACGTGACAAATGTCAACATGGCAGGTCGCTAGTCGCCGTTAACGAGGCCCCCAGGAAATCATTAACTATCATGGCGCTCGATGGTTCTAGGCCATTTCTTATACTTTTTTATTACACATATACTTATGAAGTTGGTAATAATACCAATTACAATCTAGTAATCATTTAAATTTTGTCATCATTCACTTCCCATGTTGTGGTTTAATCTTTTAACATAAGGTATATTGTTCTATTCATTTACTATTATTGATACAATTAGATTTTAAAGCATATATTTGGTCGTTGTTTTCAAATTCTTTTATTTGGGTAAATATAATAACGTAATTTTTTATATTTTTTGGTTAGTTTTACTAATACATTAATAGTTTATCGAACAAATAAAACTTTGGCCCACAATCACGCTTAGGATGCAAATTATTAGACTTCAAAAAAAATGTAATATTCTGAGCGTCTTTGAACAGTTCAGCGTATCGCGGCCGACGAGAATTTTCTAAAAAAATATACCCCACACATCACATTAATTATTATAATTAACTGTACAATCTAAAATAATCGCGTAATGGCTTCCGTAAAAAAACATCAGAACCGTTTGCACCTTACAAATCTTAGTATTGCGGTTTTTGAAAGTTTACCTGGCTCAACAGATGCTGTGTTAAAAGTAAAGATGGCCAAATGTTTTGCTAATACAAACAAATTATTTTGCAGCACAAGTCTATAAAGCGGCTTCGCCACCTGACAGATTCCAATGCACGTGTTTTTAAACCGATAGGGCATACTGCGTTTAGATTAGGGACACTGCAGTGGTCCGTTCAAGACCAAACTTAAAATGTATATGTAACGTGTTACGTTTGAAATTCCTATACTCCTTAGTCCTTACATTTGACGTTACTTTTTTTCCTATTCGTTAACGTGCCACCTGGCCTTTTTTCTTCCCCATAACGCCCATTGAAAGTTGTGAATCACTTTTGCCACAATGAATACTTTTATGTCCACTAATATTTTTCGTTGAAAATATTATTTAGGACGATTTTGTTACAATATCTTAAAATTTAAAAAAAGGTACGTATTTAGCTTCAAAATGTTCTATAGCCATCAGTTACTATTAATTATATAGTTTAATTTGTTAAATAAAGCGTTCATCAGTATGTATAAAGTTTTTTTGTGATATAGTTTTCCTTACTCCAATTCTTAATAGAATTTAGAATTGGAATACTGTCGTACCTCATTATATTGGCAATATAGTACATTTATTAATATTGTGAGCATTAAACCATAGCGAGGCGATAATATTCCCGACGCATTGCCATGGCTTTTCAATTATAGCTAATTTATGGCGAGCAATTTATATTTAGTTATCCGTAAATCCTTGGTAAATTGCTTTCAAAATACTGAGAAATCCTTCATTTGTGGAAATTTGTAATGAATAGCTGTTGTTTAAGCTTGTGTATGCTTAATGACTTATAATAATAACAATTCTAATTCAATAATTCGGTTTAATTAATTTTTAAAAATATGTACAATAATTCTCTTTTTCATTGCATATCTATACCAAGAAATCATTTTAAAGCGTTTGCTTGTGACACCAAAACAACAGCTATTTCCTAAATTCTTATGAAGATACATATAACTAAAATGTATAGAAATTTTATGTGTCGGTCTCTTCCGGCATGTCACCATTTCGACTGGATCTACTTTGAATGACCTCTCGTGGCAATAAAAAAAATTATAACGAGTAGCTATATTCTCCTTAGGCTTTTTCGTCTACTTTTATTTCATTATCAGTATTATGATCATGAATACTGATGGTCTATAATAATATCAATTTAGATAATATGAAATTTAGTCATCAGTCACCCTCTCTATTTATCATTTGTTTTAAACTATCAAAGAACATTTGCCTCTACTAGGGTTGCAGAGCTTAAAATGTGTGAGGGCAATGCACCCTCTTTCTCCCCGAATTCTGGGTCTCCCTCCCTAACAGATGCGTTGAACTAATTCTTCAGAATAACGAAGTTATTTTTCAGAATGAAACAAAACTCTTTTATTCTACATTATTATTTTAATTAATATTTGCCAAATAGATGGAAAAGTAATTTTTATTTAAAATAATTCTGATAACCGTGTACTTAATGTAAATTAGATACACTTTATATATCTATCATTTAATTACAATTAAGTAATAAAAATACCGATCGCCTGTATTATATGTGTTATGTATAATACGCTAAATGTGCATTATCTATATTTATTTATAGCAAAAGGAAACCTGTTCGCGAAATGTCAGACAATCTTTGCAACTTTGAGTGCGCTTGAAATAATGATTGGTTAAAAAGGCACCGAAATAATATTCTAACGGAGAATTGAGTTATAGCTTAGTCCTTAGCTTATTAAATGATCTTTAAGTCCAAATTAAAACAAAAACACGGAAAGGGATACCAGCATTTAGAAGGCGGTTATGATACGCATATTTTATTTTAACACCTAGGATTATGTATTATAGGCCACGATTGAAGGCTCTGACTAAATTAAGGATAATATAAAACGAGGTACTCGTAACGTTAAGAGTTACAATAAATTCAATATAGTGTATGGCTTTTAATTGTTTTTAAATACCAAGTTAAATCTAGGTTTGGAAAGATAGTTATTTTTTAAATCAGTGTTTGTCTAAAACTCCCTTGAAAGGGGAGTGAAGGTGTAATTTTTAAATATCATTTAATTCAAAATTATTTATGGTCTTATGACCTATAATCGGCTACTGCGTTAATGAAGTTGGCAGTTAATATTTTTTATGAACAAACTACATTGTAAAGATGAACTCTCCTTAAAGGTTACATAGATCATGACAGGCTTAATAGAATAGTTATTACGATTTTAAAATATAATTGACATTGACTTTGCTAGATAAAAATTCATATGTGTTCCGACACTTGTAATGGCGAGGCCGACGGCTTAAGAACCGTGTCTTTCAATACCATTCCGCAGGTAGTTCGTACAGTATAGCTTTTCCATAAGGAATTACATCATCTACATATATAGTAATCCAAGTCAAATTGGTAGAAATTATTATTGGATTGTGGTTTTGGTATTTGACAATTAACCTAAGCATTACTTTATATGTACATTAAAAAATGTAACATCATGCATAAAATGTTAGGTTTATCTTGTTTAAGGACATAATTCATGATAATGACGTCATCGAGGTCTCAGTCGTTTGAAGGTTGGAATTTTTTATGTCGTAATACTGATATATCGTCACCCACTTTCTCTGTTGGATAAAAAAGAAAAGTGTCGTTCACGTAGATTTTGGGAAATTTGTAGCAATTTTACACTTACCTTATCAATTGCATATAATCTCCTGTAAACTTGTAATGGAATTGTTGAATCACAACTTTTGTATACATATAATATGAAAAAATTAACCTTGAGAAATTCCAGCCAACATATTATACCACTATCGTGTAGGTTTCAATTTATGCAGTGTTCAAAGTTGTGTTACCAATAAACTACGTATGATATTGTTATAATAATATGGTATATTTATGTTATGTAAAATACTTCAAAAACATACAAAAGAAAACAATACAATATTAGTATTTAGATATATTTGTTACTATCATATATTCTGTCAAAGGTTGTAAAGGATACATTAAATGGTTTTACCGCATAAATACGATTGTTAATAACAAATGCGGAAACAATACGACCCTTTGATTTTTTTTCGTAGATTCTTTTGGTTACGCAGATCGCCAAGTTAACCCGTCTGCTGCCGTCCGTGTAATTTTTGAGAACAAGACCTTTAGAATTGTTTGGTAGTATCCGTAACATTAAAATGGTTATAATTTGTTAATTATCTGACTTAGTTAACGAAAACAGGACTACTAAATTTTATTTTTTTAGTAATTAATCTAATGTCTGCTAAATAAACGATAATCGTGACCATGGGTGTCACGACATTACCTTTATATAACCTTTTTTGGGTAGAATGTCAGTGATATTTTGTTATATTTTCGTAATATTCGCGAACGGATAACTCTACCGTGTCTTATTTTCCTAACCTAAGTAGACAAAAAATTATTTTCTGCAACAAACCTGATTCTGTCTAATTGTTACATATAGATCTGGCCTATGTACAAAATCTTAGAATAAAAAAAACTGTTCAAGCGGATGGAGTAATTATTATTTCGAGTAGATCTGTACAAATCCGCTTAGATAGAACCACCAAGATTTGCCTGTTCAGTTTGGCCTTAAACAATATAACCAAGCTCCCACATATTAAAACCTAAATATTGGCTTATAAAGTGCTATCTATTTTAACAGTTTAATTAGTATGTGTAACTCCTTTCGGGAAAGGTTAAAATTAATGATTGCATGGATGCTTGCTCATTTTTTTAATAGTATCACTGTGATAGTCAGTTACAGTTTGTATAGTTGTTTAAAAAAACTATGGAAGCTTTCTAATAGTTATCCGGCAATCATCTTTAATGTTGTAAAGAGATTTTTCTTAAAGGTCACCAGTGTATTTCGCTAAGGTCAATTTGCTTATTTTATTGCATCACTATACAACGTAGCAATTCCAAGGTCAAAACTGCTTTATATTTTTACAGATAAATTGAACAATAATGACTTTTAAGTTGTTATGATTTTATCTTAGTACATACGGGGCGTCGTCAAAACATATCTACTTAGAATTGTGGTTCGGATGGTATTTTATCCACTTACAATTTTATTACTTGCAAGTTATTAATAAAATCTGCTAATTCTTTTATTCATCCGTTAGGAGGAAATCTAATTAATAAAATATCAGTATCTAATAATTTAAATTAATAATTATTTTTAATTTTACACGTATTATCTATAGGTACGTAATTAGATAAAATATATATTGAACGCTTTCTCTTTAGGCACGGTTTATACCTTCAGCATTAAATGAGCACGTTCTTTCTTACGTAACATTTATTGCCTTTGTTAGCGAAATGAATTTGTATTGTTATTTTTTTCATTATGAGCACGATGGTGCTTTTTTTCCTTTCAGAACGATGGTGTAAATATTTTTATGTACCAAAATTATATAGATACACACTGTGACAATTTAAGCTTTTTAAAATAATTGGAATAAGATTATTTACTACGACCTTGCCAATCCGACCGGTTCGGCATTCGCGACTGGTTTCAATTCTTATGAATTGTTTTTAAGATCACGATTCAGTAGAGATAGAAGCCATTCTATTTCTTTTTCATCATTGTATTAAAAAAAGCCATATTATTACATTGTTGATATGGTTATGTGCGAAGATGCTACAGAGAGTATCTACAACGCACCGAGTGGTGCGTGTTGTTATTATTTTCTTTCGTATTTTCTTATGTCAGATCGTTTACGAGAATCAATTGGGGATAACATATAAAATTCACCCGGGTCACGAATCACAGTCCTTAGAATGTTCGTAAATTACCTCTTTCTGCTTCGGTCTATGAATTTTCGAATGCTCTAAATAAAAATAAATAGATCGAGAGCGTATCGTTGTACTCATGCTCGTCTTTCGATACCAATCATAAAAAGATACATATAACTGAAAACAAATGTATTATGGCCATGAATACTAGTTCCGGGTCATCCCCTCTAGCAATAGCAACGATGCAACTAAATTTCACATTGAGCTCAGTTGTTAAGTAAGTAACTAAAGCAATTTTGAAGTTTACATCATCATCGCTACTGCCCAGCCTAGTTGTTTTTCGCATTCGACCATCGCTCGTTGATTGTGCAACCGCGACTTGCAGACATTGGTCTCGTCACACGACTCGTTCGACTTCTAATTTATATATTTTCAGATTCTATTTTATCGTTTCCAATTAATGACTTCCGTAATATAAAAAACGTTAATTGTTTTAACATTTGACACTATTTTGATGTAAATTAACTGTATTATTTATAGTATATTCATTAAGGGATAAAATAACCAGTCGCTACAATAACTTAAGATTAATAACGATTGTAAATGATCATTTAATAAGTTTCACATTATATTTTTTAGCTATTACATTATTCTTAAATGAAATTTGAAAACCTCTGAACCCTATACAAAGAACCTAAATTGTTTTAACAATTTGTGCTATATTATGGATTATTTTGCCAGTTTATATGATTTAGAGCCTATAGGCTATTAATACAGGGATAAAAATAATATTTGATAATTCATTACTATTTAATAATCGACTCGTAATGGGATGCGATTTTTCTTTTAACTTTTACACAATACATATTTTATTTTAATAGCTCAGAAGCATAGCTTGTATTTGTACAAGTTATGAATATATTACTGAATGGTAAGAATAACATTAACAATCATTATATTTGAATACTACTAAATAAATTCTTCGAGTTACCTTAGTTTCTTATTGCATATTGAATGTATAAATCTATATATAGTAATTGGTCGTGTTATCGTCATTAGTTGACTTGGTATCTATGGCTGCCCCCTACGTGGTTAAAGCGTGTTTTTCCAAATTTGATAATATAGATTATGTAATCCTCCAAAACCAAGCAGTCGTGGCAAATAATTACAAGAATTATTATTCTAATTAATACTTTTAATTGCAATATATGTATATTCGATATTGCCACCTGAAAGTGACCGTATACAAACTAATATATTGTTTCTTTTCCAGGACAGGTTGGCAAAACCTAAAATACAGTTCCTGCCCGGAAATGAGGGGGTAAGTCTACAATTTTTGAATTCATTTCTTTTATGAAGGTTTTATGATACAAATAATAAATAGCACGTACTAATCCGTGAAGTTTACATAATACGGTGACTATCGTGTACGGTATTAGGAAATAAATTGGGAAATACTCATGAGTTATAATTGCGGTTGCTTTGTTAGCAGTTGCATACAATAAACTTATCTTTAATAATGCACGCAGCACCTCTAATGATAAGAAGAGTATACATCATTTGATAATAGATGTTAACTCTTAACGGGACTCCCTCTATTTG